>JAKCWG010000832.1:0-241508 GCA_021464415.1 Lonicera japonica
TTGTTAGATTTGGGGAGCAAGTGTGAATGTGCTCCCATATTCGGTATATCAACAATTAGGGTTAGGTCAGTTAAAACCCACGAGGGTTACTATTCAATTGGCGGACCGATTCGTTAATATCCCAAGAGGAATAGTCGAGGATGTACTTGTCCAAGTCGACAAGTTTTTATTTTTCGGTTGATTTCATCATCCTCGACATGCAACCAGTGTTGAATCCGGCTAACGAGATTTCGGTTATCCTCGGACGACCATTTCTTGCCACTTCTAATGCTATAATAAATTACAAGAATGGAATCGTGAAGTTAATGTTTGGAAACATGACTCTCGAGCTAAACGTGTTCTCTTTGAGTAATAAAAAAGATGACGATGATGAAGAGGAAAGCGAACACGTGAACATGATAGAGTCATGTATCCAAGACCACTTTGTGGCAAACTTCGAATCGGGGTCAACGGAAGGTTATCTAACCACTTCCGATTAACCCGAGAATTGTATGCAAGTGTTTTCCTTATGTGACAAACAGGTTGAATTCTTGGAGAAAGAGGAAAACACATCATCGTCCACCAAAAAGCTTGAAGGACAAATGGATCTCAAGCTATTGCCTAGCAACTTGAAGTATGCCTTCTTAGGAGCTTCAGACACTTACCCCGTCATCATTTCGTCCGATCTCTCGGATGACCAAGAGGTAAGGTTGATTAATTTGCTTGGCAAATACAAAAAAGCTTTTGGTTGGACTCTTGCCGACCTCCAAGGAATAAGCTCATTGATTTGTACACATAAAATTCACTTGGAGGATGGGGCAAAAACATCAAGACAATTTCAACGCCAGTTGAATCCTAACATGCAAGAAGTGGTTAGAAACGAGGTGTTGAAATTGTTGGATGCAAGATCATTCTATCTCTGATAGGTAGTTAATGGGTTAGTCCAACTCAGTGGTACCAAAAAAATCGGGTCTTGCGGTAGTCAAGAACGAATCAAACGAGTTGATTCCGCGCAAAGAGTCACCACCGAGTGGCGAATGTCGATTGACTTCCGTAAACTCAATGAGGCAACTCGTAAAGATCATTTTCCACTCCCTTTTTAGATCAAACTCTAGAAAGGGAAACGGGCCATGAATATTACTCTTTCCTCGATGGTTTTTTCGGGTACAATTCAAATTGAGATTGACCTAAATGATCAAGGAAAAGACCACCTTTTGTCCTTTTGGCACCTTCGCATATCGAAGAATGCCTTTTGGTCTATGTAATGCACCGGCCAGTTTCCAACGGTGTATGCTAAGTATTTTTAGCGATATGGTGGAAAGGACTTTGGAAGTTTTTATGGATGACTTTACCGTCTATGGTAAGTCGTTCGACAATTGCTTGACTAACCTGGAACAGGTTTTGGAAAGATGTGTGGAAAAACGATTGGTGTTGAATTGGGAGAAATGCCATTTTATGGTAACCAAGGGAATCGTATTGGGGCACGTCATTTCGTCAGAGGGAATTGAAGTGGATAAAGCAAAAATTGAATTGATTGCCAAACTTCCTACGCCCAAGAATGTCAAAGATGTTCGATCATTTCTAGGACATGCCGGGTTTTATAGGAGGTTTATCAAGACCTTCAGTTCCATTTCCAAGCCGATGTGTAATCTAATTCTCAAGGATGCACCCTTTGAGTGGGATGGCCAAGTGCGAGGAAGCCTTCGTTCTCTCTGAAGCATATGCTCAATACTGCGCCGATTATGCAGACACCGGACTGGAGCTTGCCATTCGAGCTCTGTGCGACGCAAGTGACTATGCGGTGGGAGCGGTTCTTGGTAACGAAAGGAAAGACAAGAAACCGGGTGTAATATACTATGCAAGTAGACCTGAATGATACGCAAATGAATAACCACGACAGAGAAAGAGCTTCTACAATTATTTTTGCCCTAGACAAGTTTCGATCCTATTTGCTAGGATCGCCAATTGTGATTTTCACGGATCACGCGGCATTGAAGTACCTATTCACAAAGAAAGATGCCAAGCCGCGGCTTTTGAGGTGGATACTCCTATTGCAAGAATTCCATTTAAGCATCAAGGACAAAAAGGGAGTCGAGAACGTGGTGGCCGATCATCTGTCTCGACTCACTTTTACGACAAACATCGAAGAGAAAGCCCGATCCAAGATTCGTTCTTGGATGAGCAATTGTTGGCAATCTCGACACTCCCATGGTATGCAGACATTGTAAACTATCTTGTAACTGACAAGATACCGAAATCATGGGGCGCACAAGATAGAAAGAAGTTCTTGAGTGAGGTGAGGCGATTCTACTGGGATGAACGTACCTATTCAAATATTGTGCGGATCAAATTATCCGACGGTGCATCCCAGATGAAGAAGTGGAGAAAGTTCTGTCCTCCTGCCATTCTGAAGCTTGCGGAGGACACTTTTCGTCAAAGAAGACAACCGCTAAGATTTTGCAAAGCGGACTGTACTGGCCGTCGCTCTTTAAGAACGCACAACATTTTTGCAGCATGTCAAAGATGCCAGATGCTTGGAGGTATCTCCAAGAGGAACATGATGCCACTCAATCCAATCCTGATGATTAAAATCTTCGATTGCTGGGGCATCGACTTCATGGGACCATTCCCATCCTCCTACGGTAACCTTTACATTCTAGTTGCTGTAGACTATGTTTCAAAGTGGTGGAAGCCCAAGCGTGCAAGAGAAACGATCACATTCTTGAATTGTTCGCATTGCGGGAAAGATTTCATATCGGTTTTAATGGTAAAATGATGACAATGAGATGGAACTGAAACTTTTCTATTCCTCTGCGAATTGCTAAAATTTTTTGAAGGTGGAATGTAATGGCTTTCTGATTGCTTTGAATTTGCCTGTTGTAACCACAAACATGCCTTTTTCCATCAATTTCTTTAAAAAGGATTGCTGCCCAGTAGAGATCACTGCATCTGTCTGTAGGATTTTCTTGTTCCTGTGGATGGAATTTGGAGTGGTGGAAGTACTGAGTCAGTTTCTTAAGCTTTTGGATACATGCAGAATGTATTTGGGACGAAGGGGGTGGAGTTTTCTTGAGTAATTCAGCTAAGGGACATGTGTATTTGGAAAGGTTAGGGATGAATTGAGACATGTAATTCACAAGACAAGGAATTGCTGAATTTGAGTAACTGTGGTAAGTTGTCTGGGAATTTGAGGAGCTCCTTCGAAATATGAGTTGCAACTGGATTTGGCCATTGGAAATTTTCATTCCAAGAAAATCAATTTCTGTGGTTGCAATGATCATTTTCTTCTGGGATAACATAATTCCATTTTCTAGGACGAGTTGATAGAAATGAGAAAGGAGATTCAAATGAGGTCTCATGTCCATAGAATATAGAAGTATATCATCAATGTAAATAAGTGCATTAGCCATGAGGGTTGGAAGATGGCGCCATTGTCCTTTGAAAGACTGACGGAGCATTTTTTAGGCCGAAAGGCATAACAGTCCACTGGTATGATAACCAGGAATACAAAATGCTGTCTTATGTCGTTCACTTGGTTCAATGCCAATTTGCCAAAAACCTGCCTTGAGATCAATTTTTGAAAATATCTTTGCGTGACGTGAGACAGTTGGCTGAACAATGAATGCTTCTGAGGAAGAGAAAACTTATCACTTAAGAGAAAGTGACTTAGTGGCTGGTAGTTTATGACTAGTCGTATTTTTCCTCTGATTTGTTCTGATCTTTTGTTGACATAGAAGGTTTCACATGCCATTGAGAAGTTGTTTCTTCAATAAGCTTTTGTCTCAAAAGAGTATTCAATTCTTCTACTGCCAAAGAAAGATGTTCAGGATTCATTCCTGAGTGAGAGGCTTTGGTTGGGTTTACATCTTCGTTTAACTTGAAAGGAAGCTTTACGAAGTATTTGGGGTTTTGCCAAAGTGAGTTTGAGCATTTCTGCAAGAATTCCGTGTGGGATTCTGCACATGAGGTTTTAATGATTTAGCTAGTAAGGATTTCAATGGATGTGGGACTGGAGAGAGGCGATAGTATTGGTACTGGGGATTGAATGTGGTTTGTTCTTTTGGATTAATCCACGGTAAAATATACTTCTTGAATCTGAGTCCATCATCATCAAAATTCAGTTTAGAAATTTGACGAATGATATCGAAAACCAATGAGAATATTTTTCTGGGGGGAGAACACTACCATAAACCTTATGTTATATAACCTTTCCAGGAAAAAGCTGTAACTGGATTGATTTGAAAATGATATCGACTGTAAGGTATTCTCCATTTGCAACTCGAAAAGCGAGGGGAGAACATTTTTGCCAGTAAGAGGATGGTAGTTTAGCTGGGTTCATGAAAGATTTGGTTGAGCCAGTGTCAAAGAATGCAATAAGAGGAACTGGTTTTGCGTATGGTTTACGGATGAGAGAGATTTTTGCATATAGGGATGGCTGAGGGGATAAGGACATGCATTCTTCAAGGGAGTAAACCATGGGAAGATTTGAGTCTATAGAAGAGACAGAATTGTCAGAAAGAGTGTCTTCTGAATCTGGATCAGATACGGATTCTTTATCAGAATAATGAATTTGCATAATCGTTCTTGGGGATGCTTCATCTGGAGCTGATAAAATCGATTCGATATCTGATTCTTGGATATCTGGATGGTGTTGTAATAGGAGGGCCATGAATGCTTCTTTCTTCTTTGCATTTGGACAGTTTTTTACAAAATGACCTTTGTTATGACAAATGAAATAACCATCACTGCGTTTTTTTCTGAAATTTCTTCTCTTAACAAACTTCCAAGGTTTTTTCTTAATCCTTTTGTGCTTGGATCGCCGCTTCTAAGGCTTATCATCATCATATGATTTATGCTTCAATCGTTTGGTTTTGCGATGTCGTCGTAGATACTTGCCTTTTCTGTGAGATCTACAGTCGCAATCTTTGTCATTCTTGCACTTGATTTTCATCCAATCTTTGTTGCAAGAGTCATGAATACGATCATCATTCTTCTGGATATTGATCATAAGAGTCTGTTGGCTGCACATTCTTTCAATTGAATCTATGAAAAGTTCGTAGATCCTTAATTTCCTTATTCTGAATTTTCAGAATTTTCTTTGCTTCAACGACAAGAGGATCTGGGAAAGAATGAAACACAATCTGCTTAAGATTCACATCATCAATACCGCCAAGGACATAAAACCGCTGGGAGATTCGGAAGTAGTGCTTTTCTAGATCTGATACGGTTAGTGAACAGCACTTCATGCTTATCAATTCTTCTCGCATGATGTCTAGATGGCGTGATGCTTTGCCAACAAATTCAATGTAGATGAGACCAAGGAATTCATCAATGGATTTTTGCTGTTGCAGCGTCTTTTGCTTGTATTCGCCAAAGGAATTGTACCAATCTTTCAATCTGTCTGTCAGTCTTACAAGAAATCTTAAAAAGACTTCTGGTTGAGAATAATGTTGCAGGTCAGTTTGAATCCATGTAGTAAACTTGTGGAATCTGGTACGCCATTCTCGTGGAGGAATATCATCAATAGTAAATTGTTGATATTTTTCTCCTGGAGGAACCTTGGGTATTACATAATCACGGTCTGTGGAATCATCTGAAGATGAGGGTTCTTCAACAATTGGTTCTGGGATATTTTCTTTAGGGGGTTGTGGTGGTGGAGGTGGCTGTTGTTGTTGACGGGGAACTTGTTCTGCCATGAAAACTTCTTCAAAGTTAGTGAACAAATCTGTTTTGGATGCTTTGACTGGTGTGCGATCATTCATTGCAAGAGTTTTTAAGAAAGATGCAATTTGGTTTTCTGGCATGTTTTCATCATTATGAACAAACAACATATCCATCTGCCTGGTGGATGCACCTGTGGTAGGGTCATGGTCTGGTTTATAGGCAAAAGGGTTAGAGGATGAACTGGTTTTCTGGGAGTAACTGGTGATTGGTTTATTAAATGAGGGTGTTGGTGGAACTGGATTGGTATTCTGAAGAGGTTGGATTGAGGGTTGGGCTGTTTGACTATAGTTTTCAAGATACATATCATCAAAATTTGGGTTTCTGATAGTAAGAGGGGGAGGTGGTTTTGGTTTTGATTTAGGGACATAGGCATAGTGGGATTTTGGTTTTGGAGAGCGAGATTTTGGTTTGGGATCAGGCCAATGAGGAAGACGACGTTTAGGGACATCCTTCCATAAATCTGTATTTGGACATGCCTGTTGTAGGAGGAGATTGGGTAAGGCCTGGGAAATTAGGTGGAGATTGTTCTTTTTGGAGGTACTGTAACTGGGCTTGAAGAGACTTTTGCTCTTTCTTCATGACTTGAAACAGAGCACTCACAATTGAAAAATTAGTAACTGTATTACACAGATACTTCATTCGCTCGTCAATTTGCTGTAATTTTCCACGAATTTCTTGGATGGATTCTTCAACATAATCAACTTTAGATAACTTTCTGCTGATATTCTGAGTGCTATGAGCAATCTGAGATAACATGAAATTTTGAGCAATAACATTTTCTGCCTGCCAGTTGAGAGCTGCTTCAGCTGCTGAGACCTTTTTTCTTTCACCATGGAGGGGATTTTTGAGTTTCCACATATGACTGGTGTTCTGAGATTGATTATCAAAATCTTCTGAAGGTGGAAATAGGCCTTGTTCTTCCATAAAGAAACATGATATGGGTTCAGGGGTAAAATTATTGGGCTGGAATGGAGATGGGTTTTTGAGGGCTTTGATGGCTTGTTGGTTATAGGTTGATAGAGGTTGGGGTCTTGGATGGGAAGGTTTATAAGGCTTTGATGGCGGAGTACATGGAGGTGGAAATGGGGTAACTTTTGGTGGTTGTGATTTTGGGGAGTGACCATAAGTTACAAAATAGTCAAATTTGCCAGAGGGTTCACCAAGCAAATCAACTATAGGATCGCCATTTTCATAGCGCTCTTGTAGTTGTTCTTGGGATGAAAGAGACTTTCCTTTAGAAAGCTTCTTTTTTCTCCTATACCGCTTCAATTCAGCTGGATCAAGCTGAGCTTCAAAATTTGCCTCATTACATGCATCACAAAAGCATTCATCATACCAGATATGACCTGATGAGGTTTTGCCTTCATAGACGGGAAAACCTTCATGATTAAAGTACAAAATCTTCAAAGGAAGATTCTTAAATTCAGGATCATTAGGATGACGTTCAAGGGGCTCCATCATATTGATTTCTGTGACAAAAAGATTATGTTGTGGAGAAGAATCTCGTTTAAAAGTAACTTCAATTTGTCGGTTGGCTCGCTTGATATAAACCGGATCTGTGGTTTGTACCGATTCAGTATTTGCTTCATCATGCAAAACTTCATAAGACGTTACCCATTTTTCTGGTAACAACTTAATTAGTTAATTGCGAGGTAACTGCTTTGGGATGTAACTTGCTATTGGTGTTGAATTTGAATCAATCGTCAGCATCAAGGCTTCTGCAGTTTCTGAACCAGGAATACAGAGATCATAAGAATGATTCTGTAAGCGAGTGATCATTTGATGATGGATGGTTGCCGCTGCTGTTCCTTCAACCATAGAAACGCCGCTGATTTGAACTTGAATTTTCAACGCTGTTGTCAAATGCTTGTCTGCAACAGGGATGTTGAAGTTGGGATAAAGAGTGAAAAATACTGTTCCAGCATTAAGAGTTGCCTGGACAGTACCAATTACTGCTTGGGAGTAAGTCTTCAGATGGGAGTCTATCAATGCAACATTGATAACAACCGGGAGACCTTTTCTACCATGAAACGTTACTGCAAATTGGATTGCGCCAAAGTGCAGATGAGTGTAACCTTAAGTAAGTGCTATCCGTTGGAAATCTGGTGGAAGAGGAACCGGAAAGAACCTTTCTTCTGCTCCAGACGGAACAAATAGAAAATCAAACTTGCTTGCCTGTACATATTCCTTGATTGGAAGAGTAGAGGATTTGTTGGAAATGAGCTTTTGAACTTGGCTTGTCCAAGAAATGGGAGAGGGTTTCTCAAAAACATTATAAGGATTCCCAGTGGGCAAATCCATTTGTGGAATAACCGTTGAGGGAGTCTGAGTGATCTCATAAAGAGACTATATACTACTAGAAGAAAATCTGGAAGACGAAGAAGAGGAAGATACACTATTAGTTCTACTTAATTTTGGAGAAGAGGTTTTGGAAAAGATTTTGAAAGATTAAGTTCTTCACTAATATCACAAATATTCAAATTAGGAAAGACAGCTTCTTCTGATAAAATATTTTACCCATGATCGATCATGGGATCAAGTTGAGGAGGCAGTGCACTTCCATGATCGATCATGGGCAAAGCCATGATCGATCATGGTAAACTATTGCAGCGGCAGTACACTTCCATGATCGATCATAGGCAAAGCAAGAGGGACCATGATCGATCATGGGCAAAGCCATGATCGATCATGGTAAACTATTGCAGCGGCAGTACACTTCCATGATCGATTATAGGCAAAGCCATGATCGATCATGGTCCCTCTTAAAAACAGAGCAGCCGTTTTTATTCAACCAAAATCGTGCCCCATCTTCTCCTTAACTCCCATTTCTCTCCATCTCCTTTCTCCAAACCTTCAATCATCATCAAATCAAACCCTCCCCTAGCCTTTCCACCTCCACAATCATCCAATTTCACCCCCAAATCCCACACCCATCTAAGAATCAACCACTTTCTCTCTCTTAAACCCCCCCTCAATTTCGAGCCCTAGTCCCCCAAATTTCGAAGTTTCTCTCTATTTCTCCCTTTTACCCATATCAATGGCTGCCATTGCTCCAGTTAACAAGCCAGAAGAGCTTCAAGCCGCGAGGGGTGGGTACCGCAGATTCCGTAGCCATCAGGAATATGATTGGTGGAGCTATGCTTTTAGGAACCGGGATGTGATGATCGAGAGGCCCGTCATTATTGGTGCTTTAGATGATTTCCCGCAAATGGGAGCATTCGAGCGACACGAGGGGTGGGTGCAATATTTGCGATAAACATGTTATCAATGCAATCTCACTTTATGTCGTGAATTTGTTGCAAGCTTGGTGCGTGTGCCCAATGCTGCCTACGCATATGTTGCCCACGTGCGTGGGAGAACTGTACCGTTTAACCTCGAGGTAGTTAGTCGAGTGACGAGGATTCCGGCATTGCCGGATGGTAGCTATGATCTCCCGCATTTAGCCCGAATTGTGTATCCCACAGATGACGAGTTGGCCACATTTTTGGCCAGTCGTCCAATGACATAGATTGGCACGCAATTTGATAGGAACAATTTGGCTGAGCATTTTAGAACCCTGTGGCTTATTGTAGCCAATGCGATAGACCTCACCTCGCACATTTAACACTTGTACCCCTATCATGCTCATGTTTTTTACGTCATTGCTCGCAATAGGCTGTGTTGTTTGGTTCGCTACATAATGCGAAAAATCATGAAAGTCTATGACACGGTGGCCCATAACGAAGTGATCAAATTTGGCGTGCTTCTGACCCGCATTTGTTTGGAAGCGGGTGTCCAAGAAAGGGACGCCGATGTCAGAAAGATTCAGCGTGCCCCGATAAACAGGTCCACCCAAGCTAGAGCCGCCGGCCAACTGAGAAACAGGCCAAGTTCCTCGGCCGCACCTCCTCCAGTTGAGTCCGAGGAAGAAGCACCAGAAGAGGTAGGAACCGACACTCTGGGTCCTTCGAGGAGACTAAGAAGAGCAAGTACAGGGCCTATGGACGATAATATGGAGTTCTTGAGAGAACAATTTGAGAAAATGAATGCCACAATGCACGCGGGGTTTGATGCTCTTAACACTAGGGTGGACGATATGCTGGTCCGCCAAGATCATATGGAGGCGGAGATTGCCTCTAGGGTGGAAGTTCATATGGCGGCTCAACAGGATTTCATACGCCGTCAATTCGAGGCATTCTATAGTCGATTTCCCCCGCCCCCACCTCCTGATATGTGATGATGATGTGATAGCCTGAAAACTCTTTAATTAACTATATTTATGCTTAGTTTTACTTTATTTCTTTTGGGTTGTATTAGAATTTAGACTTGATGTTAACATTAGAACTTGGTTTTAATGGTTGAATGTTATGGTTTTTGCTTTTGAATTCTAATTCTAACCCGTTTTGTGTATAATTGTTGTTTATCTCTTATTTTTGTATCATGGAAAACAAAGCCAAAGTAGCACCCGTGCATTTTCTTGTTCTCTTTCCATTGAGGACAATGTGTGTTTCAAGTTGAGGGGGGTACGCTATTTATGTTGTGATTATTTTTGTTTTGGCTTGCTATTGTCTATTTCCATGAGTAGAAGAGATGTGCTTCAAATTTTTTTGAGAAGTTTGAAAATTGATAATTGATTGAGTTGTTGTTCAAATGAAGACTATTGTTTCATTAGCTTTTAGCATGAATTCTTTGATCTAGATAGGAATTTGAATGATAATCTAAATTGCCTTGCTTCACTTAATCTCATATCCTGCTATATTCTCCTGTTCCACATGCTAGATCGTTTCGGTTGTTTCCAATTCGGTAATAACACTTAGATTTATTTTCATTAAGAGAAGAGAAATTTTTTGTCCAAAAATGATGGAAGCTCTTTCGAAAAGATTCTTCAATGAAAGGACAAAAGCATAGCACTTTGAAAACTTGGATGACTTTTATCTTAATATTGACTTAAAGCTTCACTTGACTAAATCTTAAGTCTCTTTGTCTAATATTACGGATGGGTAAAGGTTACCATATGGGAAAGGGTGAATAGCTTCCTTCGAGCTCCAATGAATGAGCATTATTATGAAAAATGTTGATAAGTGAGACCGCTGCCCCCCATAGAGATGAAAACCGCCCTGATCTAATTTAGCAAAATTTCCAAGAAAAAGATAAAGAAAGTGTTTAGAATCAACAAATCTTTGAGCTTTTGTTTTTGAAAAAGTTCTCTCTTCCTTCTCGAATGATTATAACTCATTGTGTTTATATTGAATTGTTTGAATCGAAGTCTAGTTTATGACCATTGAAGAATAGGGGATTGTGTTCTAAAGGAGATAGGCGAATTAGATGATCACTCAAAAGTCCGTCATTCTGGAAAATTGATAGTAATGCCTCTTGCTTTGCAAAAAGAAACTTGAATCTTCATTCTCATCATTCATCATGATCAAACTTTTAATGTTTGTAGGTATCATTTCTGAAAACCTTCACGAGATGCAACTCATCTTCTTTGGGAACTTAGAAGTTAACAACTTTTTGTATAGTGTATTTTTTTTTTTTTAATTATATATTTTTGTCTTGCTAAGGGACTAGCAAGAGATAAGTTGAGGAGAGTTGAAAAACGCATAATATTGTCATGTTTAAGCTCTTTCCCGGAGTCGCTTGACGCGTTTGTTGCTTTAATTCTGCCTAATTATCCACTTATCTCGAGATTAGTGCCTTGGCGAGTGTTGTACCTAACATTACCGAAGTTGGTGTATTTTTGTAGTATTCCATGTTTTTGTATGATTGGAATACAATGGCATTGCATGAGGTGATCAAGAGCAAGCCTAGTAGCTTGCAAAAGTGCTTAGTGAAAAATTTCTAGGCCCATGATCGATCATGGCTTGCAAATTCTGGCAGAAGACTCCCATGATCGATCATGGGCAAAGCCATGATCGATCATGGCCTCGCGAGTGCACCAACTCCCTTTTGCTTTTAGCCTTATTTTGGGGAAGCTTGTTCCTAGATATTTTCCCTTGGATTGTTTATTAATTTAAGTACACTCTTAGCTATCTTTTAGCCTAGGAGAATAAGGGAGATAAATATTATTAGATTTTATCTAGTTTTTTTGACACTTAGAAGTTCTAGAGAGAAGGGAGAGCTTATTGCTTATTGTTCTTCATTTCTCCATTGTAAGTGCTTAATTTGTAAGAATGATTTCTTCTTCTATAATATTTGTTTTTGCATCTATTTTGGAGTAGTCTATTACTAAGGTTACGGAGGTGAATCGCGATATAATTTTCGGTGATTAATGGCTCAATCCATTGTTTAAAGTCTGATAAATATTTGTGAATCCTTTTCTTCATCATATCTTCCATTATTTCAAGCTTTCTAGGTATTTTCATTGTAAGTTAAGACTTTATATGCCTTGTATATTTAGTTCTTGGTTGTAAATGAATGTACAATATATTTATATGGTTCTAGAAAGCTTGTAGTCTTTTTCCCCCATTCATGGAGTTTTTGTCCTTTTTGTAGAAATTATGAATAGTTCTTAAAACTCCAAGATGGATTATCAATTTGTTTAGCTTATCTTTGATTCATTTATTGATTTATCGAGTGCTTCTTACACTTTATATGATACTTAGACTCTTTATTTTCTACCATAAGTGATAAACGTTGAGTTGACAAATTTATCTCATAAACTTCATTCTGTTTCATTGTTATGATTCACTTTCTAATTTTTATTCTTTAAACCATGAGATTACATACACTTTCTTTATGTTAAATCTTTTTATGATGAGTTTATCATATCTATCTCGGATTAGCTTCATCGGGAATGGGTTGCCTTGCTTCACACCCGTAGCTAAAAGGTAGGAATGATAGCCTCGTCTTTGGTGGAATGTCGTTTGTCTCTTTCTTGATATAGCTTCAATTTGGGAATGAGTCGCCTAGCGTCGCACCCTTTGCTATTGAGAGATACACTAACATCCCCCATATCTAGAGAAACCTTGTGTTGAAATCTTTGTATTAGTTAGTGATCACCGTCTCTTAAATCATAACTAACCTCCACCAACCTTAGTGCTTTCTTATTAATTTTCAAACCGTTTTACATTTCCGTTGTTTCACAAAAAATCCAACTTACAAGAATTTGAAAACCCTTTAATCTGTAATCCATTCCATTCCTTTTCATTTATCCCTGTGGTTCGACACTCAGACTTCCAAGACTATATTACAACTTGACGTGCCTGCACTTGGGCTATATCAAAGCGCGTTAATTTAAGTTGCGTCAAACATCATTCAAACTACTATTCCTATATGTTGAGTATTTTACACTCTTCTAAACAAAAGGGTCTAGAGCAAAAGTAATCCATTTGCAGATAAATGCCATATAAAGAAAAGGTGTAAGTAAACTGAACACAACACAAGTGTATCTTTCTTTTTTATCTTGCAACAAAGGATGTGAAGTAAGTTCAACTCATTCACATATAACGTTCAACCAAAATGCAAATTTGAGATACACTAAAAGAAAAGGCATAAATTTAAACTAGATACTTAAGAACTCATTGTTAGTTTTCCCCAGGCAATGGACTTGATTATGAAAATGACTAACTACAAAGAGTTTAGCTCGATAAATCATAACATTTTCTTTGTTTAAGATTAGGAGGTCTAGGTGGAGGTTAAATCATCCGATTTAGACATATTTGATAAATAAAAATTGAATCCTTAAAATGATTAGTGAAGTTATTTATGACATAAATTTAAGAGTTCCTCATTGGCAACGCTCTAACTAAAAAAATAATGAGCCTCAAAATCACATAAAGTGTAGAAAGTACTCAACATATCATTAAAGTATTCAAGAATTGAAAACTTAAATTTATGGTATTTCTATGAATATTCAAAGACTGATCATGCTTGGCAATAAAAAGTATCTCATTCATAGAAGGAATAGACATAGGCTAGTAAGAAATGCACAAATGTATATTCTCCTCATTAATGTTTGAGATCTATGTATACAAGGTATAAAAGTCAAATTATCATATAAAAATTATCTTACTAGTTTATAAATGGTTGATTAAATAGAGAAGATGAAGGATTCAACATGTATTTAACAATACTAATAAAGGAATGAGAATTAGACTTACGTAATTAATGTATTGTAAACTTCATCTTTTAGCTTAGTGACGCGCCCAAAAATACTTTCGTGCTTAGGAACCCAAGTGTAGGTTGTCAAGTTATAATATTTGGTAAGTCCAAGTGTCAAACCACAAGGATAGTCGGAAAGACGATGTGGTGATTACAAGTCCAAGGCTTTGTTTAAGAGAATTTGATTGGTTGATTTTAGTTGTTGATTTTAAAGTCTTGCAATAAAAATTAAAGTGATGTATCAATTGATAAGAAAAGGCTAAGGCATTATAAATTTCATTTGCTTTGCAGTGTTATGTAAAATTAATCTCATTCAAAATTCTCAATGCAATTCCTAAGTATTAAGTACCTTACACTTTTCTAAGCAAAAGGGTGTAAAGCCAAAGCAACCCATTCCCATATAAATGCCATATAAAGAAAGGGTGTAAGTAAAACTCAACACAAATGTATCTCTCATTTTTATCTTGTAACAAAGGGTGTGAAGCAAATGCAACCCATTCCCATATAATGTTCAACCAAGATGCAAACTTGAGATACACCAAAAGAAAAAGGCATAAACTTAAACTAGGCATTGGGAATTCATTGTTAGTTTCCCCTAGGCAATTGAATTGATTATGAAAATGGCTAACTAAAAAGTTTAGCTCAATAAATCATAACATTTCATTTGTCTAAGATTAGGAGGTCTAGGTAGAGATTAAATCATCCTGTTTAGACACATTTGATAAATACAAATTGAATCCTTAAACTTAGTGTAGTTGATTATGGCATAAATTTAAGAGATCCTCCTTAGCAACACTCTAACTAATAAAATATTGAGTCTCAGAATCACATAAAGTGTAGAAAGCACCCAACATATCATTAAAGCATTCAAGGATTGGAATATCAAATTTATGGTATTTCTATGAATATTCAAAGACTAAACATGCTTGGCAATGTAAAGTATCTCAATCATAGAAGGAATGGACATAGGCTAATAAGAAATACACAAGTGCATCATCTCCTCATTAATGCTTGAGATCTATGTATACAAGGCATACAAAGTCAAATCACCTTATGAGGATTATTTTACTAGCTTATGAATGGTTGGTTGAATGTAGAACATGAAGGATTCAATAAGTATTTAACAATACTAACAATGAAATGAGAAACAAACTTACATAATTAATGCAATGCAAACTTCATCTTTTAGCCTTAGCAATGAAACTACTCCATAATAGTTGTATGAACAAAAACCATTGAAGTGATCTCCATTTCTCTCAAGAGTTTCTCTAACTAGATTTTTAACAAGTGATAGAAAGAGAAAGTGCAGGAAAATTTCTTATATTACTTGAATCTAGATCTTGAAAATTACATACATTACATGAGGGACAAAGAGCAATTAAATAGTGGGAGAGCAATGCCCAAAAATGGGTATTCTAGTACACTTTTCTAAAGAACCCAATGGGTAAGCACCTCATCCTATCTAAAAATGGAAAGTCTAGCACTTTTGGTGAGTATCAATGCATAAAAAGAGGAGAAAAACTGCTTTTGGGGCCTGTACATTGAGATATGGGAGGCCTCTGATCGATCAGAGGTGCCTATGATGATCAGAGGGTAGATTTTGCTCTGCTAGGTGGGCTCTAATCGATCAGAGGATTCTCTGATTGATCAGAGGGCAAATTCTGCACTAAAAGGTGGCCTCTAATTGATCAGAGGATCCTCTGATCAATCAGAGGATCCTCTGATCAATCAGAGGACTGCTTCGGGAGACTTTATTCTTCTCTTTTGGCTTCTATCTCTCTTGTACACTTCCCAAAGCTCCCCAACTTGCTTCCAAAATCTATGGGCACAATCAAGACACTAGAAAAGGCTACTTTGAGCCATGTTAAAGCAATTCCTGATATTTTTAGTGTGTGCACAAAAATGGGTTAGTTTAATTAATCTAGGCTAAGATAAACGCGCTAAACACAATCAAAATGGCATTAGCGAATACAAAATTACGTGTTTATCACTTAGAAAATAAATTTACTCCATAATAAATGTAGAGACAAGAATTATAGATGTGAATTCAATTTCTCTCTCTAAAAACTATTACAAGCTCTCTATAAATTGAGAGATGAGAAATAATGAAATATATGTCCTCCAATACAACAATGAAGACTATAAATAGAAGTGCTGTATTATTTACCTCTCATCTCTCCACTAAGAACTCCAAAAATAAATAATACTTTTTTATTCATAGATAAATCTACTATATTGGATGTCTTTTGTCCCATAGAAAAATTCACAATCTTGGATGCCTTTTGTCCTATGGATAATTTTACTATCTTGGATACCTTTTCTCCATGGATAAATCTACTATTAGATTAAATATAATATTTCTTGAGATCTAAAGATAACAAAATAAACACAAAATGTGCCTTTTCAAGAAATGTGAAATATAAAAATGCTATGAGACTAATCATGAAATAAGTTGGCAAACTAATTAATTTTAGAGGGATAAACGTATCAAACAAATCTGAAATGAGCGTGTGAATAAAAATATTATATATTTATCACTTGTCTTATATCCCATCTGAGCTGCCGCTCGACAAAACACCCTTGAGTTGGCATAAGCAGCTAAAGCTCCATTTTCTTTTTTGATTTATTTTTGACCAAATAAGAAGAAATGTTTTTTTTTTCAATATTAGAATAATTAGTGCATTTGTGAAAGTATAAAGAGGGTGTTTTGAAAAATTATAGTTATTTTAAACGCAAAATAGTCTTTACGTTTCATAGTAATGCTATAATTGACCTATTGATAAGAACTGCTATAATCGTGCAATTGGAAATTGGAGATATCGTTCTTCATTCATCAACTAGCAAGCATTTGTTGGTTTCCGTGAGATTGTTTAACTTTAACATTCTTAGAAAAAAAAATAACTTGATTTAAAAAAACAAAATTATTTTATACAATGATACGAAACTTGAACCGAAAATTTATGCATGGAGACAAACCAATGATGGTGGCCGGAACAAGACTCACATGTTCCATGCATTTTTTATTCTCCTACTAAATATCTCCGCATCATATTAAATATGGGTCTACATTGAACATTTCACACATATATGTAAAGACAGTACAATAAAATTATTATTGTTGAGTTTAGATCATTTTACCGCTACACAACCAACATCATTATGTTATAAAACTGAATAATTTTTGATTTACCAGAGTAAATGTTTGTAATTTAAACCCGCCATTTACTTATAACTGCACCATTATTACGAATAAGAATTACTCCACTACCCTACTTCTTCCGCTTCATTAATTTCGAACCAGATATCGTATTCAAAATTGCACCATTTTGTATAGAAAAAAATGTACCATACAACAAATAAAATACAATCTTAATTCTATAAACTTTAAATTTTAAAATTTCTGAGGCGTAAGTGTGCAACGTAAGCAAATACATAAATCCTTGTTACAAAGGAATGACGTACATTAGAGTAATTTTAATAATTTCAATAGCAATCTTTTGACCTCCGGAGTTTCAATAATTTTAATTAGTCCGCAGTATTTTATGCCAACAGTTAATTTTAATAAGGGGACTAAAACATGGTACTTGAGAAATTAAGTGCTAATAAATACATTTCATGATCGTATAATTCATGCACAGCTCAATAATCTTCTCTCTTAATTAGCTTGTGCTTTGTTGCTTCTTCGTTCAGGTCATCCATCCAAATGGCTAACCAAGATCAACAAAATTGCGCTAATAATGCGACGACTGAGGAGGAGGTCGATATAGACAAAATCTCCCCATCTGATAGCAGCTCTACTAGCGCCGTAAGTTTTATTATCATTTTAAATCTTATTATATATTAATTATACTGCCGATTGCTTGGCTATGGCCCATATTCAACTAGATTGCCCGGATTCATATTGATTATTATGAACATAATAAATAAAGATCCAGATTGGGTGATTTTTTTCCATCGTTCCTATCTTGATCTAATTGCAATTGAAATATACAATCATTTTAGGCCTGAAGATGGTAAAACATTGATTTAATAACCGTACCCTTTTTTTATTATGAGCAAAAATCATCTCTAAAACTTAATAAACATTGCATACAAACTTAAGCATGGTTCTTGCGTCTCACCACCAACAAAACAAAACGGAAGCCGAAACATCTATTAGCATAATCAATTTATTAAAACATTGATTTAATAATCTTCCTCTCTTCTATTTTTTTTTTTTGTAATTACAACAATTAATTAAAAAAGTTATATAACCATTTCAGGCCTTAAAATAATAAAAGCCTTAGGAGCGACCACCCCATAATATATATATCCACTAAAATTGAGATGAAATTAGGGCTGACATTTTAAACCGAAAAACTAATTATCGAACCAAAAACGACCGAATCGAAGTAAAAACAAACCGTACTAAAACCAAACCTGTTAAAATCAATTACCGAATAATTTTGGTACGGTACCGGTTTTTTATTCTCCCAATTTTACTTATACCGAACCGAGAATTATACCGACTCCTTTTCCCATGTGCTTGGAATGCAAAACAGTGGGCAGTCGGCACCGACTTCTTTTTCCACGTTTTATTTATTTATTTATTTCATTTATACCATAGACTTCTTCTCCATTTTTTTCTCTCTTCAATACCCCTTTCTCTCTTTACAAAAAATTTGTATACATGTATACCTCACATGCCCCTCTCTCTCCACCGCCAGTCCGCCACACCACCTTCACGCCACCTCCCTCCGACCGGCTGCCACGCATGAGCAATGAGTAACCATCTCTGTTTCTACCCCTTCGATCTACACCTTATTTCATTTATACCATAAATTTCTTTTTCTCCATTTTTTTTCTCTCTACAATACCCCTCTCTATCTCTCTGCGTAATATTTATATATATGTATGCTTCATATGCCTCTTTGTCTGTCCACCGCAAAACCATCTTTCTGCAATTTGGTTGATGGGCTCACACTCGATTTTAAGGGAAATTATATGAGGACTGGTTTTGGATAGTGGAGGAGGGTGAGCTTTCTGGTGTTGTTGATTTCGGTAAATACCGAAATTGTTACTGAATTACCGGAAAATTCGAAAACCGAAATTTTCGGTTCGGGGCAGTATATGAAATTTCGGTTCGGGAACCGACCGAGTATAGCCCAAAATGAAATGATGTAAATAATTTGATTGCACAGATAAAGGTAGTTTATTGGATAAGAGAATGATATTGCAAAATAGCATGAAAAACAATACACGATAATGACGGTAATTTCATCGATACAGATATTGTAATACATAAAATGATTAAAAAAATAAATAAATGAATGTGTGAAAAGTTGAAAACATAATTGGAGGCATGTTTTATAATATTTTTTATGAGTATGGTTAGATACACTCTATGTCATGCTAATTTTTGTAGACATACGTCCTCCATCTTCTCCACTATTCAAAGAAATTTTTGTCTTAGAAAGAAGTCAAAAAGTTATATTTTTTGCCTAAATGAAATTTGAATGGTTTTACAATATAAAAATTTTGATAAAAAATTTACAATAAAAAAGACGTTTAGATACATATTCATCTTGATGTAGGGAATTAGGGCAGCAAACATGCATCACATACAAAAATTTCTGCACTAATCATTAAACCCTAGGATCTATACAGTTCAATAAAATCGACAGAAGACATACCTTGTGGAGATTTCGAGTTTGTGAAACGAATACGATGGATCAGATCCTTCTATTGTTGTCGTTCTAGCGTAGAAAATACGACGCCTCTACGGCATGCATACACGGACGAGATCAGATCCTTGCTTGGTGTACTAGCACCGTTTTTGGGTTCTTCTTACATAAATGAACCCTCCACCTATTTATAGGGGAGGCCTTCCTTAATGGACGGTCATGATCAAATCAATCCAATGGTCTAGATTTACATTCCAGAACTTTTTATACAAATATCTCTAACTAGAATACTCTAGAATAATCTACCAAGATTATTTACAACTAGACTATTCTAGAAAGTTCTACATCTAGGTCCTTCTAGAATACTCTAGAAGGTTGGAGGCTCTTCTCCATAATTCCATAAGGTTCTAGAAAATTCCGTAAGTCTCTATAACGTTTCGTAAGGTTCTAGAAAATTCTGTAAGCCTCCATAACGTTCCGTAAGGTTCTAGAAAATTCCGTAAGCTTCCATAACGTTCCGTAAGGTTCTAGAAAATTCCGTAAGCCTCCATAACGTTCCGTAAGGTTCTAGAAAATTCCGTAAGCCTTCCATAACGTTCCGTAAGGTTCTAGAAAATTCCGTAAGCCTCCATAACATTCCGTAAGGGTCAAGAAGGACAAAGGTTCCCTTTTTAAATGGGAACCCTAGTGAGAACCCTAGGCAACAAACGAATTAGGCCCAAGTCCAACTTGGCCCGTTTTTAATTCGTTTTTGATCCAACTCGTTTTGGTGTGCGACCCTGTAGGTTTATACTCTTTGGCAGTATAATTAAAAGCCCGTTTTATTATACAAATAGTAAGCGGTTTCTAGTAAAACATTACTTTTACACAAAAGGGTATAAAGGTCAAAACGACACAACCTTAAATTGATATACCACATATTAACTCCTTTTGTCAACCGATATCTAGATTGAACACAAGACTAGGCAAGTGTCATTCTTGTATAGTTCAATCTTTATTTCTTGATCTCTAAGTATAATTAATCTTATACAAATGACACCTCATTTGTGCATGGCCATGCAAATATTAATTATACTTATCACGGGGCCCAAAGATATCTCTCTCATTATATGAAAGTGACAAATCCCATCTTGATCAATCACATACCTCTACATAGTTTATAGTATGCTTGATCATCATCTTTATAATTACTCGGTCAAGAGCAATGTTTGATGATGCCTGACATGCTAATCCCTATGTTGGTAACCATGACGATCTCAGGTCTGAGGATAATACGATATCACTAATGGGGAATATCACTGATGACATTATATAACACTCCTCGCAGTGTCCCCAAAGCGGGTCGGTCCAATACTTTGTTCCCTAACAAGTATCAGTGTGTTCAGCTTGATATCTCCATATCCATGACTTGTGGAACATAGTCATCAGCTGACCCATACTCTAATCATTATATCAATGTGATCCTAGATTATTGACACATGATTAGGGACATCTAAATAATATTATTATAACATTACTAGCATCCCACAATCAAGTCACGTACTTGATAAACTAGTATTAATATATATATTATTTATTAGAGAATATAAAGTAAAATCAAATAAACTTTATTAATGACAATAAGCATAAGATATCCAAGTACAAATCATAATCTATGAATAGTCCTAGGACATATCTCTTTCAATCTCCCACTTGTACTAGGACCATTTATTCATAAAACGAATGCCTAGTGCACTAAAATGACGATCATGTTTAGATTGAGAAAGTGGCTTGGTCAAAGGATCAGCTACATTCTCGTCTGTGGGAACTTTGCATATCTTTACATCACCATTATTGATAAACTCACGTATGAGGTGATAACGTTTCTGAATATATTTGGACTTTTGGTGTGACCTTGGCTCTTTAGCCTGAGCAATAGCTCCATTGTTGTCACAATACAAATCCACTGGATTGGTGCTACTAGGAATGAGACCAAGTTTAGTGATAAACTTCTTTATCCATACTGCTTCCTTTGCTGCTTCTGAAGCAGCAACATATTCAGTCTCTGTTGTAGAATCAGCAACTGCGGCTTGCTTAGAACTCTTCCAACTCACAGCTCCACCATTGAGACAAAACACAAAATCGGATTGTGATCTGAAATCATCCTTATCTGATTGAAAACCAGAATCCGTGTACCCATTTACAACCAACTCTTCTTCCCCACCATAAATCAAGAATATATCCCTAGTTCTTCTTAAGTACTTGAGGATATTCTTGACAGCGGTCCAGTGACTCTCACCTGGATCTGACTGGTATCTGCTAGTCACGCTCAATGCGTATGCTACATCGGGACGAGTACACAACATAGCGTACATGATAGAACCTATAGCCGAAGCATACGGGATTCTACTCATGCGATCTCGCTCATCTTGTGTCTGAGGACACTGAGTCTTGCTGAGTGTTGTACCATGTTTCATTGGCAAGAACCCTCTTTTAGAGTCTTGCGTGTTGAACCTACGTAAAACTTTGTCAATGTAATTACTTTGACTCAGTCCTATTAGTTTTCTTGATCTATCTCTATAGATCTTGATCCCTAATATGTAGGCTGCCTCGCCCAAATTTTTCATTGAGAAATATTTTTCCAGCCAGGTCTTAACAGACTCAAGCATAGGAATATCATTCCCAATGAGTAGTATGTCATCTACATACAATGCCAGAAATACTATCGCGCTCCCACTAGTTTTCTTGTATACACAAGGTTCCTCTTCGTTTTTTCTGAAATCAAACTCTTTGATAGTTTCATCGAAACGAAGATTCCAGCTCCGAGATGCTTGCTTAAGACCATATATGGATCTTTTAAGCTTGCATACCTTGTTATCATTTCTTGGATCGACAAAACCTTCAGGTTGTGTCATGTACACATCCTCTTCAAGGTATCCATTGAGGAAAGCAGTTTTGACATCCATTTTCCATATTTCATAGTCATAATATGCGGCAATGCTTAAAAGGATCCGGATTGATTTAAACATGGTAACTGGCGAAAAGGATTCATCATAGTCAATACCATGGATTTGTCGATATCCTTTCGCAACCAATCGAGCTTTATAGACATCGATCTTGCCATCCTTATCAATCTTAATTTTGAAAACCCATTTGCAACCTATGGCTCTACAGCCATTTGGCATGTCAACCAAGTCCCATACTTGATTGTCATGCATGGATTTCATTTCGGATTTCATAGCTTCTAGCCATTTCTCGGAACTAGAACTTTCCATTGCTTCTTTGAAAGTCAAGGGCTCATTGTTGTCTAACAACACTATGTCTTGCTCATCTGAGAAGAAAAGTGATAATCTCTCAGGTTCGCGACGTGGCCTATTTGACCTTCGTAAGACTGTAACTTCTTCAGGATTTTCTGCAACTATTTGCATACTTTGTTGAGGCTCTTCATTAAGATTACTATCATCTCGAATTTCTTCAAGATGTATCGTGCTCCCACTATTTTCTTTGGAAAGAAATTCTCTTTCTAAGAAAACTCCATTCCGAGCTACAAACACTTTGTTCTCGGTTGGATTATAGAAATAATATCCTTTAGTTTCCTTAGGATATCCTACGAAGAAGCATTTATCAGATTTGGGTTCCAATTTAGTTGTCATTAGTCGTCTGACGAAAACGTCACAATCCCAAATCTTTAGAAAAGACAGACTTGGGACGTTTCCAGTCCATAACTCGTAAGGTGTTTTTTTCTACAGCCTTAGATGGAGATCTGTTTAGTGTGAACGCTGCGGTTTTAAGAGCGTATCCCCAAAATGATATTGGAAGAGATGTCTGACTCATCATTGATCGAACCATGTCTAACAGTGTTCGATTTCTCCTTTCAGATACACCATTCCATTGTGGTGTTCCTGGTGGAGTAAGTTGTGAAACAATTCCACAACTCTTAAGATGATCATTAAATTCTTGGCTTAAGTATTCTCATCCTCGATCTGATCGAAGAGCTTTAATAGTCTTGACAAGTTGATTTTGTACCTCATTTTGAAATTCCTTGAACTTTTCAAAAGATTCCGATTTATGTTTTATCAAGTAAACATAACCATATCTACTGAAATCATCAGTAAATGTGATGAAGTACTGATATCCTCCTCTGTCAGTTGTGTTTAGTGGTCCACATACATCAGTATGAATAAGGGCCAAAAGATCACTTGCCCTATCATTTTTACCATTGAAAGGGCTCTTAGTCATCTTTCCCAATAAACAAGATTCACATTTTTCAAAAGACTGAAAATCAAATGAATTTAGAAGACCATCTTTATGGAGCTTCATCATGCGTTTCTCATTTATATGGCCTAAGTGACAATGCCATAAATAAGTAGGATTCGAATCATCAGACTTGATTCTTTTGTTACTTACATTATATACAGGTATTTCAAGATTTAGAATATAAAGACCATCCAATAATTGTCCAATACCATATTGCATATTATTCAAAGAAAATGAACAACGTTTGTCCTTAAAATTGAATTCAAAACCATCTTCGTCTAACAAAGAAATAGAAATAATATTTCTGCTAAAAGCAGGCACATAGTAACAGTTATTTAATTTTAAAATCAATCCTGAAGGCAAAGGAATCTCAAATGTTCCTACAGCTAGAGCGGCAACTTTTGCTCGATTTCCAACGCGTAGGTCCACTTCTCCTTTAGCCAGCTTCCTACTCCTTTTGAGTCCCTGTACATTTGCACAAATGTGAGATGCACTTCTAGTATCTAATACCCAAGAAGTAGAAGAAGCTGAAGTAACATTTACTTCTATAACGTAAGTACCTGAAGACGAAGGGGCTAGTCCTTTCTTTTTGTCGTCAAGATACTTCTTGCAATTTCTCTTCCAATGACCCTTCTCATTGCAGTGAAAGCATACCATTTCAGCTTGTGGATTAGGCTTTGGCTCAGAACTTTGCTTCTTGTTCTTCTAGTTCTTAACTGGAGCTTTACCTTTGCCTTTGGCATTGGACTTTCCTTTGCCATTTACACCTTTCTTGAAACCCTTTCCCTTTTGAACCATCAGAACATTATTCTTACCTTTCTTAACAATGTTCTGCTCAGCTGTTTTCAGCATCCCATGCAGCTCAGTTAATGTCTTCTCCAGGCTGTGCATATTGAAGTTCATAATAAACCTATCATATGACTCAGGCAGCGATTGGAGAATGACATCAGTGGCCAACTCTTGGCTAATGGTTGTCCCCAACCTTTCTAAGTGATCAATGTACCCAATCATTTTGAGTACATGAGGACTGACTGAGCCTCCCTCGGGAAGCTTGCATGAAAACAAAGACTTAGTAGTCTCGAAGCGTTCGACTCGAGCTTGTTCCTGAAACAAACTCTTCAGTTCCTTAACCATGTCGAAAGCATTCATATTTTCAAATTGCTTCTGCAGATCAGCATTCATGCTAGCAAGCATGAGACATGAAACATCTAAATCATCATTTAGATGCTTCTGATATGCGTCTTTCTGTGCACGAGGGGCATTAGCTGCCGATTCTTCCTCAGGAATGGCATTTTCAAGAATATAATCTTTCCTTTCCTACTTGAGAACAATTCTCAGATTCCTAAACCAATCTAGGAAGTTGGTTGCATTTAGTTTTTCCTTCTCAAGGACAGATCGCAACGAAAAAGCAGTTGTGTTATTGTTCGTCATCTATCTACAGCAAAATAACATATGCAAATGTTTGATATGCTTATTTTAAATAAAACTGCTACTATGTCTCACATGCAATTGTCCCAATAGGACATAGTAGGTCCAAGATCCATATTACACAAGGTTTTAAGAAAGCTTTGGCTTTTCACTTAAACATTGTTAATTAGGTAAGCAACATTTGTTAATTACATTCTATGCAACTCTTGGTTTGTTGAGTTTTACATCTTATGTTTCGGCTTCTCAACACTTTGCCTCAAAGCCCAAAACCGTTTTCATGGCCTTGTGAAATCAAACCAACACTTTTCTGACTTATGGATGTCCGACTTCCATTCTATTAATTTATGATGATCTAAGATAACCCCGCTTTGGCAGGCGTCTTCTATAATAATCATAAAATTAATAGTTATCAGTGTTGGAAAGGCACAAACAATTTCCTTTGTTCTAGGGACATAATTATGCAGTCTTATAATAATAAAACATAATATTTAAAGAAGCATAAAGCAATAAATATGTGATATAGCATGGCTAAAGATTTAAAGCTACTAATTAACTTTGCTTTCCATGGCTAAAGAACCCTTTAGCCGTGATCTTGTCAGGTCTGTAACAATTGCATAAACCCTAACAGAACGATTCTGACATGCTTGTATGATAATTGCGGAATTAAAATCATGACAACATAAAGATTTTAATCAAATAACATGCCAAAAGATGAACCCTAATCGAAACTGTTTAAACACAATCATAAACATGTCGATAACAGTCACCCAGTAATTGCGTTTTTGACATATCAGATTTCTATTAATCAGATTATAAATTAACATATCATATATGTAAACTGATTAACAAAAATAAAAATATGCTACAGAAAAAGATTAATCCATTAATCGATATTAATAAAACCTAGCATGATACTATAACCCGAATATGATTTTAATCGAAATTTAAAACAGGAATGGATCTTCAAGTTATAAAACGACGATAATCATGATGGAAAATTAAAGAACAGTAAATAACCTTGCTCTGATACCACTGTAGGGAATTAGGACAGCAAATATGCATCAAATACAAAAATTTCTGCACTAATCATTAAACCCTAGGATCTATACAGTTCAATAAAATCAACAGAATACATACCTTGTGGAGATTTCGAGTTTGTGAAACGAACACGATGGATCAGATCCTTCTATTGTTGTCGTTCTAGCATAGAAAATACGACGCCTCTACGGCATGCACACACGGACAATATCAGATCCTTGCTTGGTGTACTAGCACCGTTTTTGGGTTCTTCTTACATAAATGAACCCTCCACCTATTTATAGGGGAGGCCTTCCTTAATGGACGGTCATGATCAAATCAATCCAATGGTCTAGATTTACATTCCAGAACTTTTTATACAAATATCTCTAACTAGAATACTCTAGAATAATCTACCAAGATTATTTACAACTAGGCTATTCTAGAAAGTTCTACATCTAGGTCCTTCTAGAATACTCTAGAAGGTTGGAGGCTCTTCTCCATAATTCCATAAGGTTCTAGAAAATTCCGTAAGTCTCCATAATGTTCCGTAAGGTTCTAGAAAATTCCGTAAGCCTCCATAACGTTCCGTAAGGTTCTGGAAAATTCCGTAAGCCTCCATAACGTTCCGTAAGGTTCTAGAAAATTCCGTAAGCCTCCATAATGTTCCGTAAGGTTCTAGAAAATTCCGTAAGCCTCCATAACGTTCCGTAAGGGTCAAGAAGAATAAAGGTTCCCTTTTTAAATGGGAACCCTAGTGAGAACCCTAGGCAACAAACGAATTAGGCCCAAGTCCAACTTGGCCCGTTTTTAATTCATTTTTTATCCAACTCGTTTTGGTGTGTGTAGACACCCCGATCCGTGACCCCCGCAAGAACCCTAACGACCTACGAGAACTACTGTTTTTGGAGTCCGGGACCCCCCCGAGCATCCGAAACTACCATAAGGAGTTTTGTTACGCGACAAACCTATCTTTTTGTGGGATTGTCTCACGACATATCACATTATCGCGCAACAATCCCTGATATGTCGCACGACAATCCCACTATGTCGTGCGACAATCCATCTTTGCACCCGACCACCAACTTTCTGACACATCACAGTGTCAGTACCTATCACTTCAGCCGCTTGTCGCGCGACATACGGGTATGTCGCGCGACAAACATGTACAGTGATTTAGGAATGTCGCGCGACAGTCAGATATGTTGCGCGACACTTGCATTTCTTTGGGGAATGTCGCGCAACAATCCCCTCCGAGCAGTATAAATAAACCACCCCCCCCAAGGGTTAAAGAGAGCAACTTGAATTGAGGAATTCTAAAACTTAAAATCTGATTTTATTATCAAGCATTCTATATTATCGTCTTATCTCTGAAGAATTATCGGATCTATTCTCGACACTCGACGTGTCCCGTCTCTGGATTCGAATTCTCGGAAATATCTAAAGAAGGAAAAGATTATTATCGCCGGAAATCTCTCCGCCGGATTATATTTTCTTTCTTATTATTATTCTCGTCGGGAAGGTAAAGAAAGTCTCTTCTAGTATTTAACATTAAATATTTGTGTACTTGTTTTATTTCTGTTGTTTTGTCCACGTTTTATTTGAATAAACTTATTGCCAAGTTACAAATAGTCTATCACTTTCAAAACAAAAGACCCTGATAAAACCATTTGTAAAACCAGAAGAGTAAGTACATTATCATCCGGATAAAATTCTGTTTTCAAACCCGGGCCTTTAAAACTTACTTAGGAATTAAAAACCCGACATATCCTATCTGTTTCATAGATTGCGATACGTCAGGTAAAACTCCCCTCAAGAGTTTCAATTCCATATTGATTTAGTTCCATTATATTAGATCCGGACTTTTTATGAAAAATAGTCAAAACCCGAGAAAACCGTCATTATCCGAGAAATAAAACGGGAAACTCCATTTCTAAAGAAAACCATTTTGTCACTTGTATTTATATTTCTCAAAACGACACATCGGATCTTGGAACACAAAGTTTTCTATCCTTTTCCCGTTTTTTTCCAAGAATTAGGGTTTCCACTTAGAAAGTAGTAGGCTATCAGTAAAAGCATCCAAGTTTTTCAACATAGAATAAACATATAAGACCACTAGAGACCGAAAGGGCGGAATGGGTGCTTAACACCTTCCCAAACTGTAATATAGTTTCCGAACCCTATAGAATCCTGGTTTCGTAGACAAACGTGTAGAGAAAAAGCTTACCTGTAGCCTTTTCTCTTACACAACTATTTTTGTCTGTTTTCTCGTAAAAACGTACTGGCGACTCTTAACAAATCCCTTTGCACCTAGAAATAGAACCTAGGGACACTTGATATGAATCAAGAGAGAAACACTCCTTGCAAATGGAACGACGGAATCCGTTCCGACGTTTCAGACATCCAAACCGAAACGGGGACTAGACCCGGGGGGTCGCATTTGCGGATTCTCACAGTGGCGACTCTGCTGGGGACACTAGAAAACTAGACTCTTATGTGTGAACTTTTGTTTATTTGTTGAATACTTGCCTTTACTGCTTTCCATACTTATGTTAATTGATTGAGAAGAAACTTTTTTCTGAAAATGGGAGTTTTTCAAAAATACGTAATCAAGATAATGATATTTGTAAACCCAACCTTTTTTTCGCACGCACTGTCACAAATCATGCATTGGTTCTACGAGTGTGAATTTACCCCAAACCCTCGGATGTATTATAAGTGAGTAGGGAGTTGGCTTGCTTAGGCCAACATAAACCGAAAGCATTTACTTCCACTCTCCTTGGCCAAGTACGCCCCCGAGGTATATCGAGTGACGAGAACACTCACGTACCCGGGAAGTATATCAAAAGGCGCTTGCACGTACCCGCCCCTTGGGTATATCGCAAGGTCTTTCCAAATAGGAGGGAGCCTGAAGCCTTAACCGTTCGTACACCTGCGCTGCATATAAGATCGAGTCGAGTTAAAACACTTGTCAAACAGCCGTAGGGGATGTACCACCTTACGGCTTACTTTTGGACACCCTTCTAAATCCGAGGCTCTTCTCGGCAATTTTTAGTGGTTCTTTTGGCAAAAATCGAGTCGCATCACAGTCTTCCTTCATCTTCGCCACGTGGTTTCGTCTACAGTCGTGAGGCAACAACAGACTGGAAGGTTGGGCCGGCCGTGATCACACCGGAAGACTAGTAAGACCAAGCACATCGAAAATGGCCGATGAACGCGAGAATCGAGAGACATATCAGAGCCTAGCCGAGGCATCATCAGCTCATCCAACCCTAGCCGAAATGCACCGTTTACTCATGACCGTCAGCAGGGATCTGGCAAACCTCACGAACGAGCAACAGGGTACCCGAATCCGAATAGAAGAATTGTCAGCCGAACGAACTGCACCACCGGGGTTTGATCGACTACCACCGAATCGAGATCCGAACCAAGGACAGTCTTCACAAGTACTCCTCCCAGTTCAAGGAACCAATCCACCCCAAACGGGCCCTATCGTAGCGGGTCCAGTTCAAACCGACCCTAACAATCAGAACCAATGGGCCCCGGATTCAGGCCCCACTTACCAACAGCAAGAGCCACCCATAGTTTGGCCGCAACCCCAAGTACAACCCGGCTTTGACCCCCAATACCAACCGTGGCCACAAGTTCCCGCAAGACCCATTCCACCACCGGCCCCAGCAGCCCTCCCTAATGAGTACCCAAACATCAACCGACTTCGGGCAGTATATGCAGAATCGGTAATAGCACGGGAACAGCCCGACGAGGTGTCAAGAGAGAGTGAGGAAATGAAGAAGCTGAAAGAGCAGATGAGGGTCCTGCAGAAGGGGGTGTCCCTGATAAAAGGAGCAGACGAGATCACAGATATGAATGCCTTCTCCCTCTACCCAGAAGCGAGATTACCCCAGGGATTCAAACTCCCTTCCATCACCAAGTTCACTGGAACCACACCCCCTAAAACCCATCTACAGTCCTACATCAGATCCATGCAAGTGTCCGTTTGTGGAGAGCCAGAATTAGCACAGGCCTTTCACATGACACTCACGGGGGCCGCCCTGAGATGGTTTTTTGGTCTGGAAAGGCATCACACGCAGACTTGGGTAGATATCGTCAAGGAATTTATGACCAAATACGGGTCCAATGAGGATTTGGAAATTACCAGTAAACATCTGGAAATGGCCAAACAGGGCGAGAAAGAAAGCTTCAGCGACTTTGTCACCCGCTGGAGGGAGATGGCCTCCCAAATGTCCAAACGACCCGATGAAGAAGAACAGTTGAAAATCATTCAGAAGAACTTCACTCCGGCCGTACTGAGTTGCATGGGAAAACATGTATTCCCACACTTCAGGGCCCTGTTGAGTATGGGGTCACAAGTAGAGGAAGAATTGGCCAAGAAAGTTGAAACCGATACCAAGAAAACCGCATACACCGGGAGAAAGATAGCCACTACAGCCATGAATCAAATAAGCTCATACCCCTATCAACAGAACCCCTTCCAACAACCACAACAACCACCTCCGATGAGTTGGCCCGCACAAGGAGGCCCTTCGAACACCGAGGACAAGAAAAGGAGAAACTTCTACACCCTTCCCACTACCTTGGTAAAAAGTCTGGAGCTGCTCCGAAAGGCCGGACTAATCACTCCACTCAACCCGCGCCCTCCACCAAACCCGATTCCAAACACCTGGAGAATGAATGAGAATTGTGCGTATCATCAAGCTGCAGGACATGACACGGAGCGTTGTTTGGCCCTTCGTCATCGTATTCAAGACCTCATTGAAGCCGGAACCATCCCTGCACCCGGCGGGCCCAATGTTACCAACAATCCACTTCCTAACCATGCTCCACCTGCAGGGATTAATGCCTTGACCACTGATGAAGAAGGCTTCGATCCCGTGGGGCTCATTCGAGATGACCCAGCTTACAGGGCACCCGTTGTACTGCCAGCAAAGGCTCAAGTTGCCCCAGGCCTCAATCCCATAATTGACCAATGGATGGCCAAAATAAACTTCCTACCCGGGCAGGGTTTAGGAAAGGCAAATCAGGGGATCTCACAGCCACTCACAATCAAGACTAATCCCAGAAAATCTGGGATAGGATGGACCCAGGATAAGAAGAAACAATCATGGAAATCTCAAAACCCCCCCAGGGAGACAATCTGTATGACAGAAACCTCCCCCGGGACTTTCAGTTGATCGACAGAGCCGGAATCGTCAGAAACTTCAGACCCCGCATACCTTTGGATCCAACAGATCACCCGTTCAGGGAGGGTATACCAACCACCACCAACGGAGGCCGAGAAAACACCGCCACCTAAGGAAATAGGAGAAGATAGAGTGCTTGAGCAATTGAAGAAGACCCAGGCACACATCACCATTTGGGGCCTTTTGGTTGCCTCCAAACCCCACAGGACCGCTTTCATCAAACTTCTGGACGAGGCCGTGATATCACCGGACTCCACACCCGAACAACTGCCAACATGATCGGGTCACTTACAGTCCAAAGAAGTCTGTCATTTTCAGATGAGGATATGTCTCCATTGGGGAGGAAACACAGCCTGGCTCTCCATATCACCGTCCGAACCCGAGGGAAGATTTTGCCACAAGTCCTTATCGACAATGGGTCAACCATAAACGTTTGCCCCCTGAAGACCGCTAGATGCTTGGGTATCTTGGTTTTAGAGCTTTCTCCATCCGCCGTGACTGTCAGGGCCTACGACAATACCAAAAGGGCCGTTCTGGGTTCCCTGAAGCTAGATCTCATGGTCGGTCCCAGAAGCTTTCCGGCCGACTTTCAAATCATAGACATTCCCTCCAGTTTTAACCTCCTGCTGGGAAGAGCATGGCTACAAGACATAGGAGCACTCCCCTCCTCCTTGCACCAAAAGATCAAGATACCATTTGAAGGGAATATAATTACCATCCAAGGAGATCCTGAAAGGACCTTGGCAGATCTGAAGTTACCTGTTTTGGGAATCGGGAGCCAGAGCATACAGTTAGAAGGCTTTTCTTACAAGCCTCAAGTACAAACTCTCAGCACCCAGATAATCGAGTATCTTCCCCCTGACAATATCCCCGGTCTCAGCACCAAGATTACAAATATGCTGAGAATGATGAAATACTTGCCTGGAGCCGGTCTAGGAATGGGACAACCAGAACTACTTCAAGCCTTGGAACCAGTAGCGAGGTACGAAAGGGAAGGCTTGGGGTACCAACACACTGAAGAAGACGATCAGCAAAAGGGGGGGCGGGGGCATCAGTATCCGAGTTTCAGCTCCTTGAACGGGTTTTTTTGTCAAAAAAGGAGAAGACTTCCCCTTTTGCGGTTTTCAGGAACCTTGGAGAAACAGCGACGGAGAGAACCTACCGGGATGGGAAATCTTCTATGAAGAGGACCTATATGTCAAGGAAAGCATCGAACACAGTTTCTCCACCAAATTGATAATCGGGTTGAAAGAAGGAAATGAAGACAAGAAGGATGAGGAGGAAGAAATGATCGGAGATCTCTTCGACATCATGGCTCTAGGGGATGACGATCCAAGGGATGACCCTGTACACCTGATATACGCTGATCCAGACTACCAAAGAGAAGGGAAAAATAGTGAAATTGTAAGGGTGAGAGGTGAGAGTGTGAGTAAGGCTAGGAAAGAGCCACTCCTAGATTTACTTTTTAAACTTGTACCTGTAAACACTATTATCAATGAAGAAGATTATGTTTTGCGTTATCCTGTTATTTGTAATTCTGTAATAGCTTATAAGGAGTTAGAAAGACTGAACGAGCACCCTGAACGGGAGGAACAGCGTATACAGAGCGAGGAAGGAGACACTCTGAAAATTAACCTCGGGACAGAAGAAGAAAGAAAGGAGGTCCGCATTGGGACAAGTTTGAGTGAAACAGAAAAAGAGGAATTCACACAAACTCTGAAAAGAGTACGTGGATGTCTTTGCTTGGTCTTATGCGGATATGCCAGGATTGAACAGTCAGATAGTCATGCACGAGATACATACCAAGCCAGAGTTCAGACCTGTCAAGCAAAAGTTAAGGAAACTTACGCCAGAATGGTCCCTGAAAGTAAAGGAAGAAGTGATGAAACAACTGAGTGTAGGATTTTTGCGGGTGATCGATTACCCTTCATGGTTAGCCAACATTGTGCCCGTTCCAAAGGCAAATGGGAAGGTCCGCATGTGTGTGGATTACCGGGATCTTAACAAGGCTTGTTTGAAAGACGATTTCCCATTACCCAATATCGATTTGATAATAAACAACACTGCAAACCACGCCCTGAAGTCATTTGTGGATGGTTTTGCCGGGTATAACCAGATCAAGATGCACCCAGATCACCAGGAGAAAACGGCATTCATCACACCATGGGGAACATACTGCTACACTGTTATGCCATTTGGGCTGAAGAACGCCGGGGCAACCTATCAGAGAGCAGCCACCGCTATTTTCCACGATATGATCCACAAAGAAGTAGAGGTGTATGTGGACGATATGATAATCAAATCAAAGGAGAGGGAAGGTCACATACCAGCCCTGCGAACCTTCTTCGACCGGCTCCGCCAGTACCAGATGAGACTCAATCCGCAGAAATGTGTGTTCGGAGTAACCAAGGGAAAACTCCTAGGTTATGTTGTCAGTAAGAGAGGAATCGAGGTAGACCCTGCCAAGGTTCAAGCTATCCAAGAAATGCCTAAACCTCGTACCGAGAAAGAAGTCCGGGGATTTTTGGGTAATCTGCAGTACATCAGTAGATTCATCTCTCAGCTCACTCAGACTTGCGAGCCCATCTTCAAACTCTTGAGGAAATCTTCACCAGGAGAGTGGGACGATCAGTGCCAGGAAGCTTTTGATAGAATCAAATAATATCTCTCTAAACCCCCAGTATTAGCCCCACCACAAACCGGACTACCATTAATCTTATACCTAACCGTCACTAATTCAGCCGCGGGAGCAATGTTAGCCCAACACCTGACTGATACCCGGAAAGAGCAGGCCATTTACTTCCTCAGCAAGAAACTGTCCCCATTTGAGATGAACTACACACCATTGGAGAAATCATGCACCGCTCTCGTCTGGGTAACACAGAAACTACGGCACTACATGCTAGTTTTCTCAGTCATCCTGGCATCACGGATCGATCCGTTGAAATACCTCTTCGAGAAACCGGCTCTTTCGAACCGAATGGAAAAATGGCTATTTTTACTCTCCGAATTCGACATCACCTACATGACCCAAAAGGCAGTCAAAGGCAAGATCATAGCTGATTACCTGGCCCACAATCCAATATTGGGAGACGCGCTAGAAGAAGCCGAGTTCCCAGACGAAGCCATCATGAATGTCGAGATCGATGAAGACTGGAAGTTGTACTTTGACGGGGCCGCCAATCGGAATGGAAATGGGATAGGTATCCTATTAGTCTCTCCAGACCAAACTCACTCCCCAGTATCATATCGTCTGGACTTCTTCTGCACCAACAACATGGCTGAATATGAAGCATGCATACTCGGGTTAGAGATCGCTCTTTAAAGGGGTATAAAGAGGATACAGGTGTACGGAGATTCAGCACTAGTGGTCCACCAAGTTCTGAAAGAATGGAAGATCAGAGATGAGAAATTAGTCCTTTACCTCGCCCGACTGGAGGATATCACAGGAAAGTTCAAGCATACGGAGTTTTACTATCTCCCTAGGTCTCAGAACAGTTTTGCTGACGCACTGGCAACCCTGGCATCTATGATCGATATCCCGAAAGGAATGAAAGAAATAACTCTTACGGTGCAAAAGAAGTCAGAACCAGCACACTGCACAGCCTTGGTGGTAGAAAATGAAGGGGAAGGGGATTCGACCACTTGGTTTTACGATATCTGGAACCTGCTGAAGAACCATCAATATCCTGAGAAAACAGACAAGAAAACACGGGTCACACTCAGAAGATTAGCATCGGGGTTCATACTTTGTGCCGGAAGATTGTATAAAAGGAACTACGACGGGACTCATCTTCAATGCCTCACCGAAGAAGAATCAGCCAGAATGATGGATCAGATACATGGGGGCGATTGCGGACCTCATATGAGCGGACATACACTTGCCCGCAAAATCATCAGACAAGGTTATTTCTGGTCTAGCCTGCAAACCGACTGCGCTAACCACGTACGCCGTTGTCACAAGTGCCAAATTTATGCTAAATCCCAAAAGCTTCCTCCAAAAGAGTTGTACACCACGACTGCTCCCTGGCCTTTCGCAACCTGGGGAATCGACGTCATTGGGAAGATCTCGCCCAAAGCCAGCAACGGCCATGAATTCATACTAGTGGCCATCGACTACTTCACCAAATGGGTAGAAGCCGAGTCTTACCAGACCTTGGATGCCAAGAAAGTAGCTCGATTCATCAAAAGGAATATTGTTTATCGATATGGGGTCCCACACGAGATCATCTCAGATAACGGCACCCACTTCGAAGGAGAAGCTAATACCGTCATGGAAGAATACGGTATTACCAGACACATGTCTTCGCCATACAGGCCACAAACCAATGGGGCAGTTGAAGCCGCCAATAAAAATCTGAAGAATATCCTAAGCAAGATGACCGACACCTGTCGAGACTGGCCAGAGAAATTACCTTATGCATTGTGGGGATACCGCACCACCGAAAGGGTCTCCACCGGGGCAACCCCGTTTTCTCTTACATACGGGATGGAAGCAGTCCTCCCTGTTGAGTTAGAAGTCCCCTCCCTCAGGGTGATACTAGAAAATCAAGTCAATGAACTGGAGTGGGTCCAGGCACGTTATAATGAGCTAGCCCTACTAGATGAAAAGAGATTGAAAGCCACATACCACCATCAAGGGTATCAGAAGAGAATCGCTCGAGCATTTAACCAGAAAGTAAGGACTCGGGGTATCAATGAGAATGATATTGTATTGAAAGAAATTCGAGAACCAGCCAGAGATCCGAGGGGTAAGTTCGGGCAGAAGTGGACAGGGCCGTACATCGTCAAAGAAATCGATACAGGAGGTGCCGCTATACTCACTAATTTGGATGGACAGTTACTACATTCACCAGTCAACATGGATCGACTAAAAAAGTACTACCAATAGGTGTGGCATATAATAAGAACTACGTAAACCTGAGCCCCAACTCAAAACTTTTTGTTCTTTGTAAAAATCCAAAAGGGGAACGTAGGCAACCTGAGAAGTGACTTCAGGCCCGGTTTAAACTTTGTAAATAAATTTATTTCCCACAAGCAGTCCCTCATATATTATTAAAAGGTGGTTCAGAACACCGAAGGTTACAAAGGAGACATAACAATACAAAAGAAACTAATCCCTAGGGGTTGGCCACACTGGGTCCTCAGTAGCCAAGTCGATCCGAGCTTCATCCAAGATCTGATAAGCAAAGACAATGTTATCATCAGTAGCCTCAGTATCCATGAATCGGAACCACTCCATTTGAAAGGGGTCGTCGATCAATTCTCCTTCCAGAGATTGCCAGCAAGAGCGGATAATATCAGCCCGAAGGGGCCGGGTAATACCGAAACGGGCATAGTTGAACTGACGAGTCAGTCGAGCACGCCACATCCTCTCTACCGAAAAAGAAAATGCGGGGTCACAAATTTAGACTCAGAGGAGAAGTTGTTCAGACCAAGGGGAACCTCCTGAGGAATGTTAAATTGCCGAAGAAGACGTCTGGGAAGACAAAAGGAAGTAAACCAGAGCCCGCGGAGCCGGACGTAGTTCTGACCCCCAGTACTAAGTACCATCGCCCTCAGTTTCCACCAAGGAATGTTCCACCGGATAGCCCGAAAGTTCTCCGAAAATCACACCATCCAATCAGAGGAAAACGTGGTCAAAGCACCAAAGAGAGGTCGATGGAAGAAATGAGCAGGATTATCAAGCCGAACTCCGTTGAAACCCACCGATCGAAAGCGCTCCAGCAGCCACATGTATAGTAAACGCGGACTCCCCCGAAAAAAGGGTGAAGCCCCCTGTTGAACCTCATCCAGACCATTCAGGGTTTCTGCAAGAACGATCGGCACTATAGACTCCCCATTTCTAGCCTGGTAAATCAGACTCAGGATAGTCGGATCAACACGGGAAGAACCCATCACCAGCAGCATATCAGAAACCAGGCAAATCAGGGCCGCTGCAGTACGCCCCACGCCGTAAGAGGCCCTATCTTCATAACGATGAAAGAACCTCACCATTTTATGGAGGTCAAGAAGTCCGTCGGCAATGAAACCGTCACAGGCCGCCTGGGAATGGCTAACAAAGCAATTAGCATGTCGCGGGGACCGATTTCTTCTATAGGAACTGCCATTGGGAGACGAACGTCAGAACGTAACAGCCAGGAGAACTCCTCATAGGTCGGGCAGAGCTCATCTAGTCCAAAGCGGAAGAGATGGTCCGCAGGACTCCAGAAATACAAGGCACCTAACAGAAAGGAAAAATCGACGGGACGATGGCACCAGCCCGCTAAAGGACTAAAGGCACCAAAGTTCAGACCATTTTCGGAAGATATCAAAGCATCTCGAGCATTGACATAAGAAAAATCAGATTTTGTGCAATAAGAAGACATTGTCGGAAGGTGTGGGGATGAAGGAAGGAAGATGGGTGTATTTATAACAAAAAAGAGGGACCTGTACCTGTTTGTCGCGCGACAAACCCATATCCAGGAGGGATTGTCGCGCGACAAACCCCTTTGGGGTCACCCTAATTTTGTTCTTCTTACACACAGTAGCCATTTTTGCCAAAAGAATCATTTTTTTTAGATGCTTTCTTATTCTCACTTTGCTCTTCTTTCAGAAAAAGTATCACTACACTACAAGGTATGACTTCTAAATCACCGACTCTTATATATATATATATGTATATATCTTTCACACACGGAGAATAAAAGTATAATCAAACACAGATAAAGATATTTTATAAATCCAATAAAAGAACAGTTTTTAAAGACTAAATATCCGTCTAAACATGTCTAAAATAAATGCATATCTGTCCAGAACTAACACTAAGTGCAGAAAAGGGAAAACTAATCTATACGGGCGCGTTTTGACACGCTCCCACTATCACCCGAGCCCTCCTCGGGAGTAAGATCAACAACTGGGACACTGGGAACAGGAGGAACTGCCGCCTGGGAAGGCCCCGGGGACTAGACCGGTGCCGTAGGACGAATCACCGACGATCAGGAATGCCTGGAAGTCCGACTACTGCTCCTCCGAGAATTCGTCCGGGCGTGGGAGGAAGTCAGGGGGTCGTCCGGCCGTAGGGAGACGTTAATGGCCCTCTAGTAGTCACGCATATAGGCTGGAGGGTCTCGACCGACGTACTGGAGTAGGTTCCAGCTGTAAAGATACTGGGCGTTCCAGGCCCGTAGATCTGCCACCCGTACGCTCACTCTCTGTAAAAAAGACATAAAGAGAATCAGCACAATCAAAATAGATAGAGATAGACATAAGGGTATCAAGAAAGGGTAAAAGAAGGTACCTCGTCACCAGGGCGACCGCCCAGATAGTCGAAAGTACCCTCAGGAAGAGGATACTCCGGGACAGGATATCGACGTAAGCCAGCGACGACATATGAGATATCTCTGGGGAGTGGGGGTAGATCTACCCACGGGATAGACGACCCCGCAGGAACAGCTGCAGAAGTAGACCCTCCCTCCTCACGAATGGGGAACAAGAATGGACGAGAGGATGAGCCGCCAAATCCTGGAGATCGGGCGGGAGGCCCCATGACAGTCGTCGGGAGAGGAGTCAACGTAGCATATGTACGGACCCCTGGAGGGTCCACCATCGCCGTCGCCCTCAAAGGAGGTACCCCACCAGAAGGAGTAGTCGCCGCCGCAGGAGGAGTCTGCCCAAACTGGTCGTAATCTGCCCCAAGGTCCGAGGGCTCCCAACACCTCTCAGAAAATCCCGCTCTCCCCTCAGCAGCCTCAGCAGCAGCAAAAAGGACCCCCGGAGACACAGGAGGGCCGGCGGGAAACTCAAAACCCTCAGCACGCCGCTCCCCCACAGGTGACGTTTGAGGTGACTGCTCCGGAGCCGCCGTGGTATCACCTCCCTCGCCCTTCGGCCGATCACCACCCTCGGTCGTAGCAGGAACATCCCTCTCTCCCTCAGGGTCCTCGTCCTCAGAATCCAGAATGTTGTCCCTCTGATCGGGGACAGGTGGCAAGTGACCCGGAACCGCCCTAGCTAAATAGGTCTGTCCCCGTATGTAATGGGGATCACCTCCCAATGCCTGGTACCTCTCATAGAAGACCCGTCCCCGAGTCCCCTTCGGCTCCCTCATCAGGTAACGGGCAGCAAAAACAGCGTAGTCTCCCTCCTCGACGAACGTCTGGAAGCCGAGTCCGTCGACCAAGGCCTGCACCGTCACCGGATCGATCTCGCCCGTCCTCCTCATTAGAACAGGAGGAAATAATGGAACACGAGGCCACTGGGACGGCGTGTGCTGGCGAATGACCCTCTCGCCCAAGTAAAAGAGAAGGCCGTACTCATCCCGGATAAGCCGCCTGGTCCTCGAGGCGGTCAGAGCACGGCCATACCCAAAATGGAGACCCAGATCACCCCAAGGGGCCCACTCAATCTGAAAAGAGGACAAGATTTTATTTCAGTAATTTATATATATATTCTATCTAACTATTGAAGAGCAAGAAAACTAAAATATTTTACCTGCTCCTCCCGCAGGTCGTGGACAACAGCAGCTCCGGTCTCCCGAGTCCGGTATACATAAGGAGCCCTGTAGTTCCCCGCAATGAATCGGCGGAGAAAAGGGAACTGGTCCTCGTTCTCAACAAGGAGATCCACCTGGGCGCGACCCAGGCGGGTATAAGCAACAAACCAACTCTGAAAAGGAAAGATAAAAGAAATCAGCAATTATCAACAGGTAATATGTAAAGAACTGAAGCAAAGACAAAAAGACTAAAGTATGTACCTCCCACGGCAGAGAAAAGCCCTTGAGGTTCAGGGCTAAATGGCGAGAGACCTGGTCCATGGCATCATAGAGGACTGCAAGAATGAAGCCTCCCCAGTCATAGTCAAACATGAGGCTGAAATCCTAAAGATAGGGCAACCACCAAAGATGAGCCGTGTCCCCACCACGAGCCTCAAATAAATCATGGAGTGTCAATAGAAGAAGGATGCGGGCATACTGGCGCGCCTCCTGACGGGTCATAGGAACCCCTGAAGCAACTAGCCGAGCTCTCTCTGTGGCTAGCCGCGTAACCAAGACACCCCGAGGAATCGTATTACCGGAACTCTGTCGCTCCGGGAACCATCCAAGTGCGCTAACAATACCCTCTGCCGTCAGACGCAAAGGGACATCGATCTGAATGGGGACCCCCTGAAGGAATCCCGGTCAGAGCAAAAAGATCGAGGGGTGTCATCGTCATCTCACCCCAGCTCCAATGGAAGGTATGAGTAGTATCCCACCAATGGCAAGCCAGTGCCGACGCCAAAACTGCCGCCCTAGAAACCCGCTCTGGGAGGGCGTCGAAGAGGGAGCCAAAAGGAGTCGCAAGAATCAACTCTTGGACAGGGGCCGGTGCCCGTCGCCACTCCGAAGATATAGTGTTGGGGGAACCCCAACCCCGGCCAACCCATTGCAGACAAGAGAACGAGTATGGGGTTATAGGGGTAAATTATGTAATTTTCCAAACCTAAGGGTACTTTGGTGTAATTATGAGAGTTATAGGGTTATAAGGGGAAATTATGTAATTTTCCAAACCTAAGGGTACTTTGGTGTAATTATGAGAGTTATAGGGTTATAAGGGTAAATTATGTAATTTTCCAAACCTGAGGGTACTTTGGTGTAATTATGAGAATTATAGGGCTATAAGGGTAAATTATGTAATTTTCCAAAACCTGAGGGTACTTTGGTGTAATTATGAGAGTTATAGGGCTATAGGGGTAAATTATGTAATTTTCCTAAACCTGAGGGTACTTTGGTATAATTATGAGAGTTATAGGGCTATAGGGGTAAATTATGTAATTTTCCTAAACCTGAGGGTACTTTGGTATAATTATGAGAGTTATGGGGTTATAGGGGTAAATTATGTAATTTTCCAAACCTGAGGGTACTTTGGTGTAATTATGAGAGTTATGGGGCTATAAGGGTAAATTATGTAATTTTCCAAACCTGAGGGTACTTTGGTATAATTATGAGAGTTATAGGGTTATAAGGGTAAATTATGTAAATTTCTAAACCTGAGGGTACTTTGGTATAATTATGAGAGTTATAAGGTTATAAGGGTAAATTATGTAATTTTCCAAACCTGAGGGTACTTTGGTGTAATTATGAGAATTATAAGGTTATAAGGGTAAATTATGTAATTTTCCAAACTTGAGGGTACTTTGGTGTAATTATGAGAGTTATAGGGCTATAAGGGTAAATTATGTAATTTTCCAAAACCTGAGGGTATTTTGGTGTAATTATGAGAGTTATAGGGCTATAGGGGTAAATTATGTAATTTTCCAAACCTGATGGTACTTTGGTGTAATTATGAAGAGTTATAGGGTTATAAGGGTAAATTATGTAATTTTCCAAAACCTGAGGGTACTTTGGTGTAATTATGAGAGTTATAGGGCTATAGGGGTAAATTATGTAATTTTCCTAAACCTGAGGGTACTTTGGTATAATTATGAGAGTTATGGGGCTATAGGTGTAAATTATGTAATTTTCCAAAACCTGAGGGTACTTTGGTGTAATTATGAGAGTTATAGGGTTATAAGGGTAAATTATGTAATTTTTCTAACCTGAGGGTACTTTGGTGTAATTATAAGAGTTATAGGGCTATAAGGGTAAATTATGTAATTTTCCTAAACCTGAGGGTACTTTGGTGTAATTATGAGAATTATAGGGTTATAGGGGTAAATTATGTATTTTTCCTAAAACCTAAGAGGTATCACAGGTAAAAGTATGTGTTCGCTAAAATCGGGCGTTATTCCTAGGCAGACATGCATATTAACATTGTTTAAAATGAATACAGGAAACGACGAGAAACAGAATAGATAAATACACAAAAGAAGACATACCAGAGATCGACGGCGAATCTCGTGAGAGACAGGCTCCATCAAGAGCCACGGGACATCCGGGACTGGAGCAGCTCGGATAGCATCTCGATAGACCACCGCCCGGCCGCGGTCTATCCCATCCTCATCGTACCAATCCAAGTCCGCCCAGTCGTCATGATGAGGGCTGCAGCGGAGAACGCCCTGAGCGTCAGTGAAGGTGACCTCCTCCTGGTCACCCTCCAATCTATCAGGATGAGCAGGTTCCATCGGTATAGGTAGAATATGTGAAAAGGCCGGAAAAGTCGAAAACACAGCAGAGCTTCCGCGCTAGAAAGAAGAGAGAATGAGAGCTAGAGAGAGAAAGAAAAAGGAGAGAATGAGGTGGAATGAGCTCAGCAGGAGGCTTATATAGTGGATCAGTTTGTCGCGCGACAAATGGCCACATTGTCGCGCGACAAAGAGCTCCTCACCGAAATGTCGCGCGACAAACCACCCTTTCCCCTGATTTTTTTGACCTTTTTTCTCATTTTATCTCCTGCAGGAGGACTTCCGAGAAGCAGTTTTCTAGAAATTGCTAAAACCGCACACCCAGGATGAGAACACAAGGAGAGACTTCCAAATCATCTCTCTGAAAAATGCGAGAACAGAATGCCACGATTAAAAGTAGTCTCTGATCTCACAGAAGGACCGAGACCATCAAATGAGAAAAAGTAGAATAGCGAGATAAGACGGGAATAGAAAAAATTGAAATAGTAGAAAAGAGAAATAACCCGCATGAGCGCCCAAAGCAAGCGAGAGAAACAGAAATGCAAAGTGGCAGGGAGAGCCACACCAAAAGTGACAGCAAGGCCAAATCGGCTCAGGGCTTCGTTTTGGGTGAGTAAGGCTCCTGATCACGACAAAGGGATGAAAAAACTCCTGGTCAAAAACAGAGAAGGCCAGGAAAAGTCTTTCCCAAAAGAGGGAGAAATAAGGGCATCGAAAAACAGAAAACGATGTGGGCCCACCAAAAAGAGAAAACTGAGAAGAAAACCGAGATCAGAGATTGAACTTTTAAACAAATTTTCTTTTCAGCACGATACAGAAGAGATGGTTTGGAAAAACTCCAAATCATCACTCCGCGGAGAGCAAAAGAAAACTGCCTTTTGAGAGAAGTATCCTCACTCGAGGAAAACCTGAGAACAAATTTTAAGAAAAATACAGGAAAGCGGACACTCAGATAAGATTAGACCTCGAGGAAACTCTTTTCACCCTCACAAAAACTTCTCTCTCTCACTCTAGCAGTCTAAGAGAGACAAAAATTAATTTTCACGAGAACACAAACACATGCCCTCTTTAGAGGCAAATCACAACACAAGCCCTTTCCAGAGGCAAAAGTTACTCATGAAAGTCCTCCCAGAAGCAATTTTTCTTCTTCTTACAGATTTAGAAGCCCTCCCAGAGAGGCACAACGGTAGTCCTCCCACCTGAGGCGAAGCCCTCCCAGAGAGGCACAAACGGTAGTCCTCCCACCTGAGGCGAAGCCCTCCCAGAGAGGCACGACGGTAGTCCTCCCACCTGAGGCGAAGCCCTCCCAGAGAGGCACGACGGTAGTCCTCCCATCTGAGGCACAATGGTAGTCCTCCCACCTGAGGCGCAAAAAGGATCAATGATAGTCCTCCCATCTGAGGCGAGTGGAGCAAATCAAAGCCCTCGAAAGAGGCAATGAGGTAACAAAAGCCCTCTACGGAGGCAAAACCAAACACGAACCCTCTCCGGAGGCAGTCACAAATACTTCCTGTGTACACACACTTCTGTAGAGTTCATGCGGGAGCCATGGATCATGGTCTCTTCCAGTCGCCTCAATTCCTTGCAGGCAAGGAGCTTGAGTCGAGAGGGTCTGTAGACACCCCGATCCGTGACCCCTGCAAGAACCCTAACGACCTACGAGAACTACTGTGTTTGGAGTCCGGGACCCCCCCGAGTATCCGAAACTACCATGAGGAGTTTTGTTGCGCGACAAACCTATCTTTTTGTGGGATTGTTGCACGACATATCACATTGTCGCGCAACAATCCCTGATATGTCGCACGACAATCCCACTATGTCGTGCAACAATCCATCTCTGCACCCGACCACCAACTTTCTGACACATCACAGTGTCAGTACCCATCACTTTAGCCGCTTGTCGCGCGACATACGGGTATGTCGCGCGACAAACAGGTACAGTGATTTAGGAATGTCACGCGACACTTGCATTTCTTTGGGGAATGTCGCGCGACAATCCCCTCCGAGCAGTATAAATAAACCAGCCCCCCCAAGGGTTAAAGAGAGCAACTTGAATTGAGGAATTCTAAAACTTAAAATCTGATTTTATTATCAAGCATTCTATATTATCGTCTTATCTCTGAAGAATTATCGGATCTATTCTCGACACTCGACGTGTCCCGTCTTTGGAATCGAATTCTCGGAAATATCTGAAGAAGGAAAAGATTATTATTGCCGGAAATCTCTCCGCCGGATTATATTTTCTTTCTTATTATTATTCTCGTCGGGAAGGTAAAAAAAGTCTCTTCTAGTATTTAACATTAAATATTTGTGTACTTGTTTTATTTCTGTTGTTTTGTCCACGTTTTATTTGAATAAACTTATTGCCAAATTACAAATAGTCTATCACTTTCAAAACAAAAGACCCTGATAAAACCATTTGTAAAACCAGAAGAGTAAGTACATTATCATCCGGATAAAATTCTGTTTTCAAACCCGGGCCGGTAAAACTTACTTAGGAATTAAAAACCCGACATATCCTATCTGTTTCATAGATTGCGATACGTCAGGTAAAACTCCCCTCAAGAGTTTCAATTCCATATTGATTTAGTTCCATTATATTAGATCCGAACTTTTTACGAAAAATAGTCAAAACCCGAGAAAACCGTCATTATCCGAGAAATAAAACGGGAAACTCCATTTCTAAAGAAAACCATTTTGTCACTTGTATTTATATTTCTCAAAACAACATAGAGGATCTTGGAACACAAAGTTTTCTATCATTTTCCCGTTTTTTTCCAAGAATTAGGGTTTCCACTTAGAAAGTAGTAGGCTATCAGTAAAAGCATCCAAGTTTTTCAACATAGAATAAGCACATAAGACCACTAGAGACCGAAAGGGCGGAATGGGTGCTTAACACCTTCCCAAACCGTAATATAGTTTCCGAACCCTATAGAATCCTGGTTTCGTAGACAAACGTGTAGAGAAAAAGCTTACCTGTAGCCTTTTCTCTTACACAACTATTTTTGTCCGTTTTCTCATAAAAACGTACTGGCGACTCTGAACAAATCCCTTTGCACCTAGAAATAGAACCTAGGGACACTTGATATAAATCAAGAGAGAAGCACTCCTTGCAAATGGAACGACGGAATCCGTTCCGACGTTTCAGACGCCCAAACCGAAACGGGGATGAAACCCGGGGGGTCGCATTTGCGGATTCTCACAGTGTGCGACCCTGTAGGTTTATACTCTTTAGCAATATAATTAAAAGCCCGCTTTATTATACAAATAGTAAGCGGTTTCTAGTAAAACATTACTATTACCCAAAAGGGTATAAAGGTCAAAACGACACAACCTTAAATTGATATACCACATATTAACTCCTTTTGTCAACCGATATCTAGATTGAACACAAGACTAGGCAAGTGTCATTCTTGTATAGTTCAATCTTTATTTCTTGATCTCTAAGTATAATTAATCTTATACAAATGACACCTCATTTGTGCATGGCCATGCAAATATTAATTATACTTATCAAGGGGCCCAAAGATATCTCTCTCATTATATGAAAGTGACAAATCCCATCTTGATCAATCACATACCTCTACATAGTTTATAGTATGCTTGATTATCATCTTTATAATTACTCGGTCAAGAGCAATGTTTGATGATGCCTGACATGCTAATCCCTATGTTGATAACCATGACGATCTCAGGTCTGAGGATAATACGATATCACTAATGGGGAATATCACTGATGACATTATATAACACTCCTCGCAGTGTCCCCAAAGCGGGTCGGTCCAATACTTTGTTCCCTAACAAGTATCAGTGTGTTCAGCTTGATATCTCCATATCCATTACTTGTGGAACATAGTCATCAGCTGACCCATACTCTAATCATTATATCAATGTGATCCTAGATTATTGACAAATGATTAGGGACATCTAAATAATATTATTATAACATTACTAGCATCCCACAATCAAGTCACGTACTTGATAAACTAGTATTAATATATATTATTTATTAGAGAATATAAAGTAAAATCAAATAAACTTTATTAATGACAATAAGCATAAGATATCCAAGTACAAATCATAATCTATAAATAGTCCTAGGACATATCTCTTTCACTTGAATTATTTAGAGGTAAAATCAAACAGCACCTAAAGATCGGTAATAATACATATTACTAACAATGGTTTTTGTACTTGATTCAGAACTTAAGCCTGCAGCCATCCAATGAAACATCGCTTGATGAAATATTAGAGCCTGTAGTGGCGCTTGACGATAACTTGTTGATGGGCCGCCCCAGGAGGTACTTTACCCGTGGACAATGTAGCGAGGTAAAATGGATAAATCCACTATAAGATTCTCATATATGTTTATCTCAAGATCAAATTAGGGCAAAATTAAAGCGTAGAGTTGAAAACAGCAGAGACAAAAAATGAACAAATTAAAGTGTTTTGTTCCATTATAGGCTTTAATTAGGGTAAAATGAGTTGGGAATTGGAGCATTATAACGTCTTCATTGTTTTACCTCGCTACAATGCCTATGTGCAATACACGTGGTATTTTTCATCCAAAAACTTAATGACGAGTGACGTTTTCAGACTAAAGTGAAAATGGAAGCAAATTTTAAGGACAAGTGTTATGTAAAACAAATTTTATGGACGAAAGTGCAAAAATAGAGAAACTTTAAGAGGACAAATTTTTAATACTCTAATTTCTAATATCCCTATATCATTTATGTTTGGTTATCAAAGAACCTTAGAAGTACAATAACTTTCTTGTTTAGTATCTTGTAGAGAGAAATGTATTAATTTCCAACATGTAAATATACGGAAAATTTCTTACCATTCGGACAGGGACTTTTAGAGACGTTTTTCTGTCGCTAAAAATATATTCTCGACGGAAAATCATTACTAAAGGTTTCGGTCCATACGGAATGGTTTGTATGAGAAATGTACTTTATATATATATATATATATGTATGTATATCTATAAATAATGAAAGAAAATAAGTTCCAAGTGAGGTAATTTGAGCAGCTAAAAAAATATGGAATAAAAGTAATTATTATTATTTCTTTTCTTACATAGATAATGACTTCAAATAATTTTAATCTTCTTTTCTTTTTCTCTACTTGATCAGGCAAGTTGTCGGCCACCTTCGTTTTTTAGGACGATCCATGATGAAAAAGAGGTATACTTATGATCATTAATTCCAAGTTTCAATTTTCCAGTAGATTTGATTTAATATTCATATATTAATTAACCCAAAAAAAATGGTACCATATATGTTCTAACATCATTATTATTATGTTGTCTAGGAGGAGTGTAAGCCGCATTCGCTTTTTAGCATGATCCATGATGAAAAACAGGTATATGTATGATCATTAGAAGTGGTCCTAAATTCGAATCACATTTAGGTGGGAGAATTTTTGTTATTACCGTAGTAAATGAAATGAAGTTAGATCTTCTTTTTTCTAAGAAAAATTAAAATTAAAATACTCACACACCTATTTTGTTCATCAAAATTTAAGATAATTTACTAAATTTAAATATAAAAAAGTTAATATTAACTTTGGAATTTACCTTTAAATTTTTTAAGATAATGTCTGTTTTAACTTTTTTAAAGTACTAAACTAAATCATTTAAAAAAATTATACTCCACCCTTTCCTTGGACACAAATAAATTTTAAAATTAAAATATAATTTTGATCAACCTTTTTTTTCTTTAGTAACTAAATCCCCACTAACTTAAATTCCTGTGTACGCTTGCTCACATGCGTTAAGGAAACTTTTAAATTATATTATATGCCTCATAAAGTGTAATTATTGTCAATAACTATGCTTTATCCACATGTTTGAATATTGTGTGGTTTGACTTGGACCATTATACCAAGGATGTACTACAACAAATACATTAGCGGCCAATGTTTGGCAAAACAAAATTCCGTCAGGTTAAGTACACAATCTGGGGCGAAATGAAAATTTCATCACAATGATAACGCAAATATATGAAGTTTTTACTTGAAATACCTAGACCAAAAGCATATTTTTCTTTGAAGTCCTCAATTTTTTTTCCTTCCTCTAAAATGTTTTACCATGCATTGTAAGATTTTTGTTATGATTTACATCTTCACGACTTCTATACTTGTTTTTGGTATTGTTTTGTGTTCTTGATTCAAAATTAAATTATTGATAATAATAATTCTAAATTTATTTTGGTTTGGTTGACTTCATCCAGGGAATAACTGAAGATGAACAATTTGTCATGCCAAAAGGAAATAACTTTATAGTGAGACCCATAGCTTCAACAGATAATAATGGTATTTAGCATATATTCTCATTTAATTTCATGTAAGTTTTATTTAGGCTTTCTTGACAAACCTATACTCCATTCTTCCCAAATTAAGAATCACAATATTTTGTTGAAACTTATCAAAATACCAACTTTTACTGTAAAAAGATTAATTTATACTCCACCAACTATTGATCAAGACAAAAAAATCATATAGTCAAAATGTATAAAAATATATTTTAATAAAATAAATAATGAAAAAAAAATCTATTTTAGATAAAGAAAAATGATTGTCCTTATATTAAATAAAAATATAAGGGGTCATTACCAAAAAAATTAATTTTGAGGGGAACCTTTGTTTGGCTTTGTAATTCTATGTCTACCCTGTTATATGATTATTTTACTCATTAATTTTTTCTTCTTATACATTTTGGGCACTCTAGTTCCATATGAAGATGACTGGGAGATTCCTGAAGAGTTAGCTGTTTGTAATTTTTGTTTCGAGAAGTTAATCGTCAAAGAAATTATGATGAAGACTAAATGTGGGTGCAAGGATGCCCTCGTACATGAAGCATGCGCTCTTAACAAGAAGTGTGTTTCGTGTGGGGAAAATGTTGACAAAATAAAAGTAACTTTGCTTATGAAGTCAAATTCTGTTGAGGTTAGCAAGGATAAACTGGTGACAAAAAGGAAGTTGTTTCCATTATTCAAATTCTAATTTAGTTCTTGTTGATAATGGTCAATGTCTGTACGACTTCAATAAGCTTTCTAAAGCAATATTTCTGTAAGCTTCTCTAGCGTAGTTTTCATTTTTTTTTTCCTTTTTTTTTTCTTTGGATTTATTTCGTTTGCACCGGGTTTGGGCTTTTCAAACTCATATTTCTTTTTATGATATTTCGTTTTACGCCCACTTTCTAAAGTTTAGAGCAGTTGTTTAAAATAATAATCTTTCATTTGGGTTGTAATGTTCCAATTTTATTAGTGATTGTGCGTTTTTTGTTTGAAAAAAGGTAATACTTCTTTATCTAGCTAGCTATATAGGGTTGAAAAAAGATCCCTATTAGAAATTGGTTTTTCTTCGTACTCCTTTTTAATTGGGTGTTGTGAATATCATAAAAATAGTGTCTCATGCATCTGCACTTTGGCAGATTGACACTATAATTTTAGTAGCTTATTTTTTGGGATTTTTTGTTAGTCCACATATAAGGTTAGGACGAAATGATACCGCCTTTTAGGTAGGATAGAATAATTCGGTACTTTGTAGGATAAAAGTTTTAAGTGGGATGAATTAATCCGGCACAATATCCTATATAACCTTGCACTAAATGTGGGATAGCATAGATGTATCATATCCATGCATTGCAGCCCCAAATATGGGATATAATTATGTTCTCATATCATGTATTGCACCAAGCTACTAAACACAGGATATCTAGGAAAAATTTATCCTATCCCTCTTATATTTCAACCAGCCCCCACTTGACAATGACACACTTGAGTTGGCATAAGCAGCTAGAGCTCCATTTTCCTATTTGATTTATTTTTGCAAAAACACTAAAATTATATCTATATTTCTCTCTTATTCTTTTAAAATCAATAGGAATGAAAAAAACAAAAAAACAAATAAAAATTGACCGCTTCTCCAATTCACTGTGCTCTTGCTCAGTTGATTTGTTGGGTGTTGTAGATAGATTTTGTGAATTTAATTACGACATGAGTGTCATAGGTAGTTTTGCGATTAGTAGGTTCTTGGAGATGAATCTTGTAAATTGATTTCATAGTTCTCGTTCTATTGATTTTATAGCATGATAAGATTGGATATAGGAAGAGAATGAATTGGAGAACAAGTCATTTCCTGTCGCACGCCGATAACACATTTTGAAACTTGCGATATTTAAATTTTTATTTTTTTAAAGCTGCGTTTTCTTTTGTCATTTTTTTAATATGCAAAAAAATTAATTTTAGTGTCCATCTTAATTTCCAGATCCTTAATGGTTGCCCAACCAGCGGCGGACGCAAGTAGGGGCTAAGGAGTGGCAATCGCCCCTCCTTAGATTTGGAATATTTTACTACATATGGGCTATTTTTTGGAAATATATATATATAGGGACCTATGTGTAAAACATAAAGCTTTAGGGTGTCTAATTGTGTATAATGGAAGAGGATGATTATAAATATATGTCCATCAAAACATTTTGGTCACTTAGGTGATGTTTGGTTGATATTTTGAGTTGAATTTTTAAAATATGATATTTAGTAGAATTTGGAAGTATGTTGAAAAGTGAATTTGGTTTTTGTTTGAGTTTTTTCAACCAACTAAAAACTCTCATAAAAAAAATTCAAAAAATAATCACAATAAATCTTATTTTATAGATCTCGACGAGTAGGTTTCAAATATATATTTTTATCTAATTTTGATTTTTGGATTTAAAGTTATGGCGTTTTAAAAAAAATAGAGAGAGAAAGTAAAGTGAAATAAATTTTGTGAAGTGTAAAAGTAAAGTTGATTTTAAGTTGAGTTTTTAAAATTTTAAAAAATAAAACACCCACCAAACAGATCCTTAGTGAGGCAACCAAATCAATTCAAAAACATGAGACATTGTGCAAAGCAAAGGGCGGGCTTCATCGGATAGGGATTTGTTGAAAGAGATATGTCCTAGGACTATTCATAGATTATGATTTGTACTTGGATATCTTATGCTTATTTTTATTAATAAAGTTTATTTATTTTACTTTATAATCTCTTGTAAATAATATTTATTAATACTAGTTCATCAAGTACGTGACTAGATTGTGGGATGCTAGTAATGTAATAATAATATTGTTTAGATGTCCCTAATCATGTATCAATAACCTAGGATCACATTGATATAATGATTAGAGTATGGGTCAGCTGATGACTATGTTCCACAAGTCATGGATATGGAGATATCAAGCTGAACATACTGATACTTGTTAGGGAACAAAGTATTGGACTGACCCGCTTTGGGGACACTGCGAGGAGTGTTACATAATGTCATCAGTGATGTTCCCCATTTGTGATATCGTATTATCCTCAGACCTGAGATCGCCATGGTTACCAACATAGGGATTAGCATGTCAGGCATTATCAAACGTTGCTCTTGACCGAGTAATTATAAAGATGATGACCGAGCATACTATGAACTATGTAGAGGTATGTGGTTGATCAAGATGGGATTTGTCACTCTCATATATTGAGAGAGATATCGTTGGGCCCCTTGATAAGTGTAATTAATATTTGCATGGCCATGCACAAATGAGATGTCATTTGTTTTGGATTAATTATACTTAGAGATCAAGAAATAAAGATTGAACTATACAAGAATGACACTTGCCTAGTCTTGTGTTCAATCTAGATATCGATTGACAAAAGGAGTTAATGTGTGAAATATCAATTTAAGGTTGTGTCGTTTTTGACCTTTATACCCTTTGGATAATAGTAATGTTTTACTAGAAACCGCTTACTGTTCGTATAATAAAACGGGTTTTAATTGTACGGCCAAAGAGTGTAAAACCTACAGGGTCGCACACCAAAACGAGTTGGATCAAAACGAATTAAAACGGGCCAAGTTGGACTTGGGCCCAGTTCGTTTGTTGCTTAGGGTTCCCTTATAAAAGGGAACCTTTGTTCTTCTTGGCCGTCAACGAAATTGAGAGAGGCAAGAAAATTCGAAATAGCAGAGAGAACCCTAGAGGGCGCTAGTACACCAAGCAAGATCTCATCTCGTTCGTGTGTGCATACCGTAGAGGCGTCGTGTTTTCTACGCTAAGGACGACAACAACAGAAGGATCAGATCCATCCTGTTTGTTTCATTGACATCAAATCTCGATTAAGGTATGTCATCTGTCGATTCTATTGAACTGCATAGATCATAGGATTCAATGATTAGTGCGTAAATTAGTGTATGCGATGCATGATTACTGCCCTAATTTACTAACATTTGTGTCTGCAAGTTTGAATGTACATAAGTCAAGGGAAAGAGATAGGCCTATTTTTCTTAATTGCTTAATAAACTTATAAGAGATATTTGAAACTTTGAGTTGTATAAAATAATACTATTACTACTATTATATTTACGATAAAATTTTATGCCTTTAAATATATTTTTATATACTTTGAATAGCTCCACCACTAACCCCGACTACCCTCTCCTCCTCATCGTGCCACCGGATCCATAAAAAAATAAAGAAAAAAAGTTGATCAACTCAAATTTTCAACTATGCATGTGCACAATCATTACTTTAGGTCCCCCGGACAAGGCGGAACCAAAATATTAAACAATGTCAATTCTAACAAGTGTATATATTTGATCAGGGTAGAAACCTACGAATTCATATATATATATATATATATTGTTTTTGATATCTAGAGAGTTGTTTCCTAGCTATCATTATAGCTTTTGGATTAAAAAAAATCAATACACTCAAATTTTATAACAACCAACACACAAATAATAATATAATTATGCAAACCAGAAACATATAACTATATAACCTAAATTTGACGAGAGCAACCGTCACCAAATTCAGAGAGAGACTGTCAGGTTAATTTTTTTGGCCAATTTATTGTGAACTGTAAATATGGATTCAACTTTAAATTTCTCTAAACATAAATTCCCAATTTCAAAGAACCTCCTATGAAAAGAATTATAATTAAATCTCTAATTCTCTATTATTCTTTTGAAATCAATAGGAATGAATGGGGAAAAAATGACCACTTCTTCGATTTAGTGTGCTCTTGCTCAGTTGACTTGTTAGGTACTATCGGAGATGGAAGAGAAAGAATCGGAGAAGGGGCCATTTCCCATCGCATGCCATTTGCCAATTTGAAAACTTTAGGTGGAAAACTGCCTTTTACTTTGTCGTTTTTTAATATATATATATATATATGTTAGACAAATAAATTAATTTTGATGTCCCTATTAATTTTTAGATCCTGAGCGGCCGCCTCTTTTTGCCCACTTTCTCCTCTGCGTCGAACCCACCGGATCCATCTATAATCACTAGTACTTTAAAAAAAGAAAAAAAAATGATCAACTTGAATCGTCAACTATGCACGTGCAAAATCAATATTTTAGTTCCCCAGCACAAGGTGGAACCAATACATTAAACAAACTTAAACAACATAATACAATTCAATTCTAACAAGTGTGAACCACGTAGAAACCGAACTGGTCTTTTATCTTATTTTCCGTTTTTGATATCCAGATAGTTGTTTCTTAGAAATCAGTATAATTTTTAGAGAAAACAAAATCAGTACACACAATTTCACGACAACCAACGTACAAGTAATAATATAATTATGCAAATCATAAAAAGCAAAAAATAATATGACATAGATTTGACAGAGCATGCACTAGCTGCTAGTGGATTCGGTGAGACAGTATCGGGTTCAACAGGAATGAAAGGAAATTTTTTTTGACCATTTCTCCGATTCAGTGTGGTCTTGCTCAGTTGACTTGTTGAATGTTGCAGATGAACTTTGTGAACTTGTGACTTGGGTGTTGTAAATGTTTTTGCGAGCAGGGTGGTTGGGGATGATTTTTGCAAATTGAATTCATTGTTCTCCTTATATTAATTTTATAGTATGATAAGATTGAATATACAAAGCTTGCTGTCGCAGGCCATTTGTCCCTTTGGAAACCTGTTTTGTTTTCTTTTGTTTTTAAGCAAAGTTGCCTTTTTCTAGTCATTTTTTTAGCTTATATATATACTAAACAAATAAATTAAGAATATTGATAGTAGTTCTCCAGAAAAATATTCTAATACTCTAAAATATTCTTTAGTGACAAGTGTCATCATAAAAAATTTTAGAGTAATATAATACTTTTCATAAAGTGCTTATATCATTCCTCATAATTAATTTAGTATCTCTCTTAATTTTTAAATCCTAAATAGTCATCCTACGCACTTTCACCCACCAAATCGAACCCACCGAAACTATCAATAATTAATTATCACTTGTAATTTCTTTGATTAAAAAAAAAAAGTGGATGTCATCGAGCCGAATTTTCAACTATGCATGTGCACAATCAATATTTTAGATTCCCACTAGGATAAGATGGAACCAGTATATTAAACAAAATAATGCAAGTCAATTCTAACAAGTGCGAACAGTTTAGAAACCTTTGAATTCAGACTCCAAGCGTTCAGTCCTTGTAAAACGCGTAAAGACTGCAAAGCAAGAGATTAATTAATTTTCTCTCTTTCTCAAAAGTCAATATATAATTGTTTTTCAAATTTATTTGTTTAAAATTTTTAAGTACAAGCGATCTCAAATATATACATTAGATATCATACTCGAGAGCTCTTTATTCCCAATCCATGAAGCTTACAACTTCATGTGCAAAATTTATTTGAGTTAGAATTTATTTTAGATTTTTTTGAACCACGTAACATTTCAATTCGTGTAAGTTTATTGCGAGCTCGTTTTGAAATAGATTTCTTATATATATTTACAAAAATTAGTCTGTTTGGTTGTTTTCCATTATACGAATTGGGACATACAAAATTATTTAAGAATAATTTTAAATATACCACTTAATTATGCTTCTCACCCAACATAAAAGAAAATTATCTCTCAACTCACTAGCTCTTATAAAAAAAATTCAACTCACCTAAAAGGTGAAGTGAATTTTATTAAAACATTTATGACCATGCAAGGGGGACATCTACCGACCAAAGTTTATGTTGCTAATTAAAATATTAACAAAAAGAAATTAAATTAATTGCAAAATAAATTAATAATTGTATGAACAAAATATACAGGGCTTGTGGACAAATGCACATTGTCCTTGTAACAATACACGTTCATACTAACAAAAAAATTCATACAATCAATTCCGTCAGTATTCCACAGAAATTGAAAATTGTGTATTATTTGAAAGCTTAAAATGAAATGCCATAAGAGTGTACCTCTAGGGACTATATGCTTTAGTGGAAAAATGATGTTTTATTGCTATATGCACACATTCAGCAACGAATGTCTTTGCGCTGCCAAAAATTTCGTAGCCATATATATATATAAACCCCGGAGGCCCACTGAGCTAGTAAGTGCATAGTTTAAGGGCTGTAGGTTTACGAAATACAGTTTAAGGGACATATGGGTACAATGCTGAAAGTTTAAGGGCCATGAGAATAATTTCCACTATATATATACCCCCTCCGCCCACCTCACCCCCCCAATAGTTGTTTCATCAATCTGTGAGGCTCTGACTATTTTGGGTGCAGACATTGGCAACGTTCTCTCTTTAACCTCTACCCTTTCTGCATAAGTAACACCTCCCTCTCTCTCTCTCTCTCTCTCTCTCTCTCTCACACACACACACACACACACGCACACACAAAACTGATTTTGTTTTTTTTTTTTCCAAATATACAATTTTTGGTTTAGTTTGTAGAAAATCATTTCTCTTTGTATCTATTTCTGTTATATAATAATTATGCATGTCTCTTTACATTTGGTCTTGACTTTGGCCAGCAACCTAAATTTTGCAAAATCTTCAATACTCATATTACTTGCCGAAATATATTATGAGATGTTTTACCTACATTTTTTTTCTATAGGAAAAAATTGACATATATTAAAAAAGAATTAAGCACAAGAAAAACCTGACGAACTGATCAAATGTTTATTAAAATTTACTTGCTTTGATTTATTTCATGTATTTTAGGCATAAGAAATGGACCATAAGTAGCCGTTTGATTGGTAAAATACGATTCGAATGTATTTTCATTCACAAGTGTCAATTGAATTTTTTTTTTCTTGACATATTTTGACTTTACACTCCATGTTTTGGGCCATATTTGTGTTTGCAACTTGTATTTTAATTTTTTTTTTTTGTGTTTGTACCCACACCATTAGTAAAGTCCGTTAGCTCCACTTAAATCATTCTTTTTTGGTCAAAATGCTTCAAACGTAGATAGTTTTCTCCACAATTGGTGCATTACCCTTTTATTTGTATATATTTCTTTGGATTGATCCATTTTTCCTGATGCGGATGTATAGTCTCAAAACATCCCCTCACGTGTGGTGTAATTTTGAGCCTAACACATATAATGTTTATATTGGGTGACGTCGAGCCAGTGTGGTCATATATTGGGCCCTGACACAATGAATACCCTTACCTTTGATATCATATAGAGTTCATAGCATTCAATCAAAAATTAATTGGCAATGAGTGTAGTAGACTTTTATTCTTATATATAGTTTTGGGAGGTTATCTTTTCTCGATATGGGATTTAAGATCTCAACAAATTTAGTTCCATATTGTTATTCCATGGCCATTGATCCAAATTTATACTCGGGTTACTTTTGGTAAGGAAAATTTTAGAGTAAATAAAATCAACATAAATTAACCAAATTTTTTAGAAGAAAGTAAACCAAATTATGAACAAAAATTAACTAAATATCAAATAATTAACTAACTTGAAGCTCATTAGGATTCTTAATTCATTCATAAGATTATGATTTTTTATATATTTAGTTTCTAATGAAGAACATTATTGTCTTATTCGAAGATTGGGTGCAAAATCAAAATATTGATAAAATATAAGGTGAATATAGAGGCATTTTGGTTAACAATATAAAATTTTAACACTAGTTAATGGAATTCACTAACGGCGGGGTGCAAACACAAACAAAACAAAGTATGGGTGCAAAATTAAAACACCACCTAAAACAAGGGTGTAAACTCAAAACATCTCAACCATTTTCTTTATGCACATATGCATACACTTGAAATCATTTCTTTTTTCCTTGAACATTGTTTCATTAAATGATTTTCATCAAAACAAAAACGTGACAAATGGCATTAATATATTTCAATGGAACAAGTAATAACCTCGTCATCATGATAACGTTATTCAAAATTTGCATAGTACTTACTATTGTTTGCCAAAATGGATATGAAGTATTGTCTCATTCATCTTCACGGCATTATTCACAACTTCTAGAATGATTAATATAATGTCTCCGGCATCATAAGTTTTTATTCATCCGTTACATAAGCGTGATATTTGTAATTTCTATCACATCACTAAAATATCTTTTAGTAAGGTGAATTAATTTTATTAAATTTGAAACAGGGTATATACATTTTTTTCCAAAGCAGACATGCGGCAAAATGGAGTAGATGATCAAGTTTGCATTAGTGTTGGTGAAAAACTTATTGAAAAGCTTAATGGCCTTTCTTCTTCACCGTCTAAATGTTTCATCTTTAGGGTACATGATCAACTACGTGAGGTGAATGAGAAGGCTTATGAACCAAATATCATTGCAGTTGGTCCTTATCACCATGGTAAAGGAAATCTACAAATGATGGAGGAGCATAAGTTGAGATATCTACGATCACTTCTGAAAGTGAAAAAAGAAGATGTGTATAAATATATTTCAGTGATGAGAGCACTTGAAGCAAAAATACGTAGATGCTACATAGAACCCTTAAACCTTGATGAAAACCAATTGGTCGAAATGATGGTATTAGATGGTTGTTTTATTGTTGAATTGATAAGGAAGTTCGCAATGCCAAATTTGAGGGAGAGGAATGACCCTATTTTTGAAGTGGAATGGATTGTAAATTGCTTGCAGCGCGACTTATTGTTATTTGAGAACCAACTTCCATTTTTTGTCCTGTGCAATTTGTTTAACATGATTGAGGTTCCAAATAACCATCAGAGATTCGTTTATTTAGCCTTACAATTTTTTGGTGATCTTTTTCCAGGTCAGGGGAATAAAGGAAGTGTTCACGATGATTCAAAGCATATGATTAGGCATTTACTAGATTTAGTACATAGGAACTGGCTCCCTCCATTTGCCCTTGTACAACCCACTGGTGTGCCAAAAAAGGAAAGAAATTGGCGGTTTATTCCTTGTGCCACGAAGCTTATAGAGGCAGGAATCAAATTGAAGAAGGTTGAAGGAAATAACTCGTTTGATATAAAGTTTGAGAAAGGGGTACTACAAATACCTCCTTTGGCCATTGAAGATAGGACTGAATCTTTCTTTAGAAATCTCATTGCTCATGAACAATATAATCAAGGTAGTCATGTCCATTTTATCGGTGATTATGTGAAATTTATTGATTGTCTCATTGATACCTCAGAAGACGTGGAAATAATTTGTCGTGAAGGAATTATTGATAATTGGTTAGGTGATGCTGATGCGGTTGCCACCATGATTAACAAGATGAATGAATTTGTCACCGGGGGAGGAGAACACTTTCATTATGCTAAAATCTTCAACAAAATAAACATCCATTGTCGTAAACGTAGACATCGTTGGATGGCTAAATTAAGGCGAAATTATTTGAGTAGTCCATGGGCAATTCTTTCGGTTCTTGCTGCCTTTGTTTTACTTGTACTGACTATTTTACAAACGGTATATACTATGATGGGTTAATTCTTGCAAGTGTTAACATATAACTTATTGAGTCTTGATTTGCGATATAGTTAGACTAGCTTAAGTAATGTAATCACTTCAGCAATATGTTTGTTGAGGTGTTATATGCTAGAGGTGTCAGACCCTCTCCCTCTCTCTCTCTCTCTCTCTCTCTCTCTCTCTCTCTCTCCCTACTCAAATCCACAATAATTTCATGTAAGCCCTTATGCAGTAGATCGCGCTAGTTAGTGCGTTTGGGAAGATTTAAAAACCGAATCAAACCGAAACCAAACATTCAATTTCAGTTTGGACTTGAGTATCCTAATTTTAGCCCCGATCAAAATCAAAAATACCCCTAATGTGAGCTATCTATCTTTGTCTTTTTTATAAAGCCCTTAACTCGGTGTCACAAACTGATTATTTCTTTGAGGTTTATCAGATTCAGGTCGACTTTATTTGTTTTGAATTTGGGCTTTTTGAACACTATTATTTATTTTCTTATAAAAATAACTTTATGCAGATTTTGATATATTAAATTATTTTTAATAGTACATCAAAGGGACTCTCTATTCTATTAATTCTCTTCATTATAGCTAGTGAAACCAAAAAAATAATGTTCCAAGAGACTAAAATATCCAAATGAGGTAGAGATCCTTACGTCGAGCATCACCAAGAGACTCCATTACACAAATCTTCTTTATAATAGCTAAGATGTCTAACAATGCTCTCTATTTTAGAGACCATTTTCTATAAAATAGATAGCATTTTTTGAAATAAAAAGTGTTGTTCAAGGAGAGGCTCCAACAATACTCTCCATTTACACTTGTATGAGAACAGATGTTACAATTCAACCAAGTGTAACAAACATCAGAAAAAAAAATGGGATCTTTTTTTAATGCAAAAATGTTAAATACAAACCCAATGGGACTCTCTAAATATAGAGAGCCAAAGTAGGCTCTCTACTCAACATCTCTATTTTAGTTATATTGTTGGACATTCATTTATTTGTGTAAGCTAACTATTATAAAAAGAATTAATATAATAGAAATGTTCATAGAGATGCTCTAACACATACCAAAAAAAAAAGTACAAAAGCATGGCAAAAATAGAGAGGATGAGTAATGAGCCTTATTCGGATCTTTCAGAGCCAAAACTGTTTCTAATTGGAAAAATTTACAGAGCCAATCAATCTTTCCTTGGACATATATACCTGTTTTTCATCAAATTTTCAACTTTTTTCAATATTGAATTCTATTTATTTAACTTATTATTTCCCCCCTTTTTTTTCTAAGATTTGATAGATTGATTATGTTCCAAAAATAAAATATAACTATTATTTTCTATATTTAGATATTGAAGAGTATAATATATATTGTTGGCTCACTATCTAACCATTTAAACTTTTGGGGTGAAATGGTTAAATGTCCTAAAATCTTAATCACCATTTCCTCCTATTCTCTATTATTAACTTAGTATCAAAGGGTTAGGATATTTCTATGCTGAATTCTTAATCACTATTTTTGCTATTGCAAGCGTGCAATTTATATTGTCACTCGCCAGACCACTCTTACCACTGTCATTGCTTATTCTCCCTTCACTATCTAATCTTGCTACTATTTTACCAAAACAAATCGCTTTAATACCCATTACCATCAATACCCAAAACAAACCTAAACATCATCTGCCTCGATCCTAATTCAACCCACCGTCAACACTTATTCATCAAAATTCAACCAAAAAAAAAAACCTTTGATGATTCACCAGTCATATATTCCTTTGAATTCACTGCATCTTACGGCAGTGACATTAAAACCACTGAATTCATCGACGACTTGAGCACTTTTGTGCCGGACAATTATCGTGTAGGATAAGTACGTCAGCGAGCTCATCAACAATCAGGGCACCTCTATGTAGGATTATTATCGTGCAAGCTAGAGCTCTATAATGAAGGACCCCCATTCGCTCTGGACTATCATGCCAACTGCCAAGTCTCTATCATTGCCCAATTTGAAGAACTAGTTCCAAACTCAAGGTGCTCAATCTCTCATTACCACCTTGAGTTTGAGGTGAAATGTTACGTATATAATTAGCATATATATGTTAATAATATATTCGTGTATCTTTATATAATCCTTGTTGATTTAGTCAAATTTTCATAATCAATAATTATCCTTGGGGATATTAAACAATAGCGTTTGCATGAAAAAGTTTTTTGCAAAAAAACCAGCGAATAATATTTTTTTAAATTAAGAGTTTATATTTGACTAAATTCTAAAAAGATTGCAAAGTTAACTTTGCTGTTAGTTTTTTAGATTGTATATTTTTATGAAATCATGCAAAATCAAGTTTGCACTACATAGTTTTTAGCATATTATAATAAATAAGTGTTTAATTAACGGTGTTTTAGAATAATTTTAACAAATTATATATTCAAAATCTATTTATTAATAAAATGCATATAATTCAACTATCTTTCCCCAAGTAAAAGCTATTCTTCCTGTTTGTAACTAACATCTTTGCCAGTGATTACTTCTATATTTCTTCCGTCTCCTGTTACGTTGTATCCCACCCCATGCCTTTATGGGTTTACCTGTACCTCAATAAGTTCTACAATTCATTGGTTCTATCTTCTGATACCTTGTCCCAGTGTGAAATTCATTTTTCTCACCCAATCTCTAATCCACGGACAATGCCTCTCTGAACCCGTGTCCGTCACACTTTGGCACACCTCATCAATCATTAATTCTATCAATGTTTCATCAACCTCTTCTAACCCTTCTCGATTTATTTATGTTACCTCGATGCCAACCAGTTGTGACCTTGGCTCTTCGATATTTTCTCTTTGTTGGCTTGATCAAATGAATCGGTTTAACAGATCCTTGCCTTCCTCAATTGCATTCACCCCATGATTTAGAAGAGGATTTAGGGCCACATTGGGAGCTAATTAGTCAGGGATTTTCTTTTCCAAATCCCTTCAAATTGGAATCCACTGTGAGAATCTACGGTGTGGATTGGAAGGTACCCCTAGCAGTTGATTGGGCATCATAGCAATTGATGTACGGAGATTATCCACTACAGCCATTACTAGAGGATCAGCCTGAGTGACTACTCATGGAGCAGTCGGCGCATGAGATTCGTTGTCGTGCACGAATATATTTCGATTCTTACCTTTCTATACAAATTATTATATATCGTCGTTAATGCTGATAAACGCGTAATTTTGTAGTCGCTAATACTCTTTTGATTGTGTTTAACGCGTTTATCTTAGCTTAGATTAATTAAATTAATCCACTTCTTGTGCACACACTCAAAATATCAAGAATTGCTTTAACATGGCTCAATGACGCGCCGAAAATACTTCCGTGCTTAGGTACCCAAGTGCAGGTTGTCAAGTTATAATACTTGGTAAGTCCAAGGGTCGAACCACAAGGATAGTCGGAAAGACGATGTGGTGATTACGAGTCCAAGGTTTTTGGTAAGGGAATTTAATTGGTTAATTTTAAATTCTTGCAATAAAAATTAAAATGATGTAACAATAGATGAGAAAAGGATAAGGCATTATAGAATTCATTTGTTTTGCAAAGTTAAGTAAAATCAACCTTATTCAAAGTTCTCAATGCAATTCTTAAGTATTGAATATTTTACCAATTTCTAAGCAAAAGGGTGTGAAGCAAAAGCAACCCATTCCCATATAAATGACATATAAAGAAAGGGTGTAAACAAATATCAACACAAGTGTATCTCTCATTTTTATCTTGTGACAAAGGGTGTGAAGCAAGTGCAACCCAATCCCATATAATGTCAACCAAGATTCAAACTTAAAATACACAAAAAGAAAAGGCATAAATTTAAACTAGGCATTTAAGAACTCATTGTTAGTTTCCCCTAGGCAAATGACTTGATTTTGAAAATGGCCAACTACAACGAGTTTAGCTCGATAAATCATAACATTTCATTTGTTTAAGATTGGAAGGTCTAGGTGGAGGTCAAACCGTCCTATATAGACTTATTTGATAAACACAAATTGAATCCTTAAAATGATTAATGAAGTTGTTTATGACATAAATTTAAAAGATCCTTGTAGACACCCCGATCCGTGACCCCCGCAAGAACCCTAACGACCTTCGAGAACTACTGTTTTTGGGCCCGGGACCCACCCGAGCACCCGAAACTATCCCGAAAGGGTTTGTTGGCCAACAAACCTATTTTTAAGAAAGATTGTCCCACGACATATCACATTGTCGCGCGACAATCCACTATGTCGCGCGACAATCCCTACTGACACCAGACCACCCACTATCTGACACATCAATCTGTCAGAAACATTACTTCAGCCGTTTGTCGCGCGACATTGGACACATTGTTACACGACATATGCCCTTTTTGGGGAAGTGTCGCGCGACAATCTTCCCCGAGCAGTATAAATAGGCCAACACCCCCAAGGGTTCAAGGAGCAACTTGGGATTGAAGAATTCTAAGCTTAAAATCTGATTTTCTAGTCTTTCGTCAAGCATTCTCTATTATTGTCTTATTTCTGAAGAATTATCAAATCCATTCCCGACACTCGACGTGTCCCGTCTCTGGAATCGAATTCTCGGAAATATCTGAAGAAGGAAAAGATTATTATCGCCGAAAATCTCTCCGCCGGATTATATTTTCTTTCTTATTATTATTCTCGTCGGGAAGGTAAAGAAAGTCTCTTCTAGTATTTAACATTAAATATCTGTATACTTGTTTTATTTCTGTTGTTTTGTCCACGTTTTATTTGAATAAACTTATTGCCAAGTTACAAATAGTCTATCGTTTTCAAAACAAAAGACCTTGATAAAACCATTTGCAAAACCAGAAGAGTAACTACATTACCATCCGGATAAAATCCTGTTTTCAAAACCCGGACCGGTAAAACTTACTTAGGAATTAAAAACCCGGTATATCCTATCTGTTTCATAGATTGTGATACGTCCGGTAGAACTCCCCTCAAGAGTTCCAATTTCATATTGAATTAGTTCTACTATAAGATCCAAACTTTTTCCAAAACAAGTCAAAACTCGAGAAAACCGTCATTATCCGATAAATAATACGGGAAACTCCATCTCTAAAGAAAATAACTTTTGTCACTTATATTTGCATTTATCAAAACTCAACATCAGATCTCGGAACACAAAGGTTTTCAGCCCTTTTTCCCGTTTTTCCCAAGAATTAGGGTTTTTCATTTAGAAAGTAGTAGACTGTCAGTAAAAGCATCCAAGTTTTTCAACATAGAATAAACATATAAAAGACCACTAGAGACCGAAAGGGCGGAATGGGTGCTTAACACCTTCCCAAACCGTAATATAGTTTTCGAACCCTATAGAATCCTGGTTTCGTAGACAAACGTGTAAAGAAAGGCTTAACTGTAGCCTTTCTTCTTACACAACCATTTTGTCCGTTTTCTCTTAAAGCGTATTGGCGACTCTGAATGAACCCCTTTGCATCTAGAAATAGAACATAAGGACACCTGATATGAATCAACAAAGACACTCCAGCAAATGAAACGACGGAATCCGTTCCGACGTTTCAGACGCCCAACCGAACAGGGACGAGACCCGGGGGTCGCATTTGCGGATTCTCACAATCCTCTTTGGCAATACTTTAACTTAGAAGATAACGAGTCTTAAAATCACATAAAGTGTATAAAGCACTCAACATATCATTAAAGTATTAAAAGATTAAAATCTCAAATTTATGGTGTTTCCATGAATATTCAAAAACTAATCATGCTTGGCAATGAAAAGTATCTCATTCAAAGAAAGAATGGACATAGGCTAGTAAGAAATACACAAGTGTATCATCTCTTCATTAATGCTTGAGATCTATGTATATAAGGCATACAAAGTCAAATCATCATATGAAAATTATCTTACTAGCTTATGAATGGTTGAAAAAATGGAGAAGATGAAGGATTCAAAAAGTATTTAACAATACTAACAATGGAATGAGAATTGAACTTACATAATTAATGCATTGCAAATTTCATCTTTTAGCCTTAACAAAGAAATTTACTCCATAATAAATGTAAAGACAAGAATTATAAAAGTGAACTCCATTTCTTTCTCTAGAAAATACTATTACAAGCTCTCTATAAATTGAGAAATGATAAGTAAAAAAATAAGACTCCTCTCTAAAGCAACAAAGAAAACTATAAATAGGAGAGTTGTGTTGGATGCCAAAAATAAACAATGCTTTTTTTATTTTTGGTGGAGAATTCCACTATCTTGGATGCTCTTTAATCACATGGACAATTTCACTTTCTTTCTTTAATCACATGGACATGGAGACTTCCACTTTCTTGGATGCTCTTTAATCACATGGAGACTTACTTTCTTGAATTCCTTTTGTCCATGAAAAAATTCACTATTGTATTAAACACAATATTTCTTGAAATCTAAAGACACCAAAATAAACACAAAATGTGCCTTTTCAAGCATTGTTAAATACAAAAGTGCTACGAGACTAATCGCGAAATAAGTTGGCAAACCGAGTAGTTTTAAAAAAATAAACGCGTCAAACAATTCCGAAAATGAGCGTATGAATGACAATATTAAGCGTTTATCACTCAAAGTAGCCTTTTCTAGTATCTTAATTATGCCCATAGATTTTGGAAGCAAGTTGGAGAGCTTTGAGAAGTGTACAAAAGAGATAGAAGCCAAAAGAGAAGAATAAAGTCTCCTGAAGCAGTCCTCTGATCAATCAGAGGAGCCTCTGATTGATTAGAGGCCACCTTTTAGTGCAAAACCTGCCCTCTGATCGATCAGAGGGTTCTCTGATAGATCAGAGACCTCCCAGAATGCACAGTACAACCCCCAAAAGCAGCTTTTCTCCCCTTTTGATGCATTGAAACTCACCATAAAGGCTGGACTTTCTATTTCTAGATAGGATCAGGTGCTTGTCCTTTCGATCTTTAGAAAAGTGTACTAGAATACCCATTTTTGGGCATTGCTCTCCCATTATTTAATTGCTCTTTGTCCCTCATGTAAGGGAGGTAATTTTTCTAGATCTAGATTGAAAGTAATATAAGTATTTTTCCTGCACTTTCTCATTATCGATCACTTGTAAGAAATATAGTTAGAGAAACTCTTGAGAGAAATGGAAATCCCTTTAATGGTTTTTGTTCATACAATTATCATGGAGTAGTTTCATTGCTAAGGCTAGAAGATGAAGTTTGCATTGCATTAATTATGTAAGTTTGTTTCTCATTCCATTGTTTGTATTGTTAAATACTTGTTGAATCCTTCATCTTCTCTATTCAATCATCCATTCATAAGCTAGTAAGATAATCCTCATAAGGTGATTAGACTTTGTATGCCTTGTATACATAGATCTCAAGCATTAATGAGGAGATGATACATTTGTGTATTTCTTATTAGCCTATGTCCATTCCTTCTATGATTGAGATACTTTACATTACCAAGCATGTTTAGTCTTTGAATATTCATGGAAATACCATAAATTTGAGATTCCAATCCTTGAATGCTTTAATGATATGTTGAGTGCTTTCTACACTTTATGTGATTTTGAGACTCAATATTTTCTTAGTTAGAGTGTTGCCAAGGAGGATCTCTTAAGTTTATGCCATAATCAACTACACTAATCACCTTAAGGATTCAATTTGTATTTATCAAACGTGTCTAAACCGGATGATTTAATCTCCACGTAGATCTCCCAATCTTAGACAAATGAAATGTTATGATTTATTGAGCTAAACTTTTTAGTTGGCCATTTTCATAATCAAGTCAATTGCCTAGGGAAAACTAACAATGAATTTTCAATGCCTAGTTTAATTTTATACCTTTTCTTTTGGTGTATCTCAAGTTTGCATCTTGGTTGGACACTATATGGGAATGGGTTGCACTTGCTTCACACCCTTTGTTACAAGATAAAAATGAGAGATACATTTGTGTTGAGTTTTACTTACACCCTTTCTTTATATGGCATTTATATGGGAATGGGTTGCTCTTGCTTCACACCCTTTTGCTTAGAAAAGTGTAAGGTACTCAATACTTAGGAATTGCATTGAGAATTTTGAATGAGATTAATTTTACATAACATTGCAAAGCAAATAAATTCTATAATGCCTTAGCCTTTTCTTATCAATTGATACATCACTTTAATTTTTATTTGCAAGACTTTAAAATCAACCAATCAAATTCTCTTGAACAAAACCTTGGACTCGTAATCACCACATCGTCTTTCCGACTATCCTTGTGGTTCGACACTTGGACTTACCAAGTATTATAACTTGACGACCTACACTTGGGTTCCTAAGCGCGGAAGTATTTTCGGGCGCGTCAAATGCTTAGAAAACATGATATATGCATACAATGTAGTGGGTGCATGGATTCATGTGAAGGTCGCAAATTTGGATAGTCCATGGGCAATAATAGAACTCCTTGCTTCTTTCATGTTACTTGTACTCACTTTCTTACAAACTGTGTTTGCTATCAAGAGTTAAATGTGAAATCAATAGCTATATATATGGTGAACATGTCCAAAGTTATATGATGTTATTTTTCCTTTCTTGTCGCGTATTTGTAACTTGTTGCCTATGGGTTTCCCTACCTTGCTTTGAATTGAAATCCTCAGAGAGCTTAGGCTCGGCGAGCTCATCGAAGCTCGTGTCTGCTGATTTATCAAATAAACTTTGGTCATCTCCATGAGTGGCTTAAAAAAATAAAAGGAAGACGGTTTGTTCAAAATTGTTAACACAAAACCTCGAATCAAGTTTTCTTGTTTCGTCAATGTTGTTCAATTATTGACACCTTGTTAAAAACTGGTAGAAATAGTTGCATCCTCCTATGTGCCATTTTAGATGGGGAAAAACGTCAAAACCCAATATATATATAAATTAACATATACATCTCTTAATCGGATTTCCTATTTGATTAATAAAAACAAAGCTCTTTTACCCTATTTTTAATGGCTTATTTCGGGCGTCCATATAGATTCGTGTATTGAGAAATTTTATGTTGCCTACAAAATTAATTTCGTAGTAAATTGGGTCATTTAGGGCCCGTTTAGTTGCGTAAATTACCTAATTTTAGAATTAGTTAATTTTCGATTGAAGAATTGTAAATTTGTTCATTTATGAATAATTCAATTCTAATTCAAGTTAGTGTTTGGAAAACTTAAATGAGAAATTTCGATTGTTATATAAAAACATGTTCTCTATTGTTCTATGTTATTTAAAATTTGTCTCGATGCATCAACATCACGGGTAGAAATTAGATCTTCTCAAAAAATAGAGTTGGAATGAACTATATAATTTTAGAATTAGGCAATTTTAAGTTTTACTTGAAATGACTTAATTTGAGTTTTTGTGAATCAACTTGAATTATCATATTTACAATTATTCAATTTACATAACCAAACACTAATAAATGAAAATTTTGTAAATTACTTAATTGTAAATGAACTAATTCGCAATTTGAAGGACAACCAAACGGGCAATAAACTTTTTTAATCCAAGTCAAACCTAAAGTCAGGGACCAAAGTAAATTGACGCTTTTCAGCAACAAGTGCTCACTACACGTTTGTGCATTGTCCACGTTTGTCCACTTTTCAACCAAGGTAAAATGTAAATTTTGGGATTTCAACAGTACATTTTATAAAATGAGTAAAATACACATTACTCCTATTAAGCTTTACGGCTTTGTCACATTGATCCTTGAAGTTTATTGTCATTTTTGTTCATAAAGTTTGCGCCCCTTACAACTTTAGTCTAAAATGACTATTTGTTTCTAGGAGGAAAAAGGTCACGTGTAATTGATGTGGCTGAAGATCAAAGTAACTCGTCACACGTGTTATTTTCTGTCCAAAAACAAATGGAAGTTTAAATTTTGGACTAAAGTGACAGAAAATAAACTTTATGAATTGAAGTAAAAAAGCTGTGAAATTTTATAAAAATAATATATAAACAATTCTTATAAAATTAAGGAATAGAGGAACTCAACATGAGCTAGGGTACAAATGTGTAATATATTTGTTTTTTTATTATTTTTTGCTAAACTTTTGGGATTTTTCTAATTGTTAGAGGCTCATGAGACTACCCAAAGACTTAATTAATTAGATGCCATTACCTAACCGAATACTTGTATCATTGACGTGAATTAATCTTGGTAACCCAATGGTGTGGATGCCTTAATAAATAACTATATTTTTTTGTGCAAACGCTGGGTATAAATAATTTAAAAGAAATGAATTATGCTAAAATAATTATTTTTTTATAAAATAAATGACCGTAAGAATAAGATTGAAAAATAAAAAAATCTGGCATGACATAATTATTCTTAAAATAGTTTCTGGATTTATTTAAGGCTAATAGACAAAAAAAGTACGATGGACTTTACATCCATTTATAAAATAGGCAACACACTTCAGATGGTGAATTTTTATATTTTTTTCTCAATTTTGGGTAACCGGTAAACCTCCATCCATGTATAAGTTGGCACATTATATTTACTGGTGTACTGTTATATCTCCAAATCAGACGTCTGCACATGCTTGAAGATATCTCGAAGCGTGTTCTTCCATCAATGATTGCGCGCAAGAGTTCTGCAAATTTGACACACATAATGTGATCTAGCAGTACATCTGTTAATATAACATACCACATCATCTTTTTGTTAACAGCGAATGAATGGAGATTAAGCAGTAATTAGCCAAAATGAAAAAGAAAAACAAATTGACTGTCCAAATCACGGAGAAATGAGTGCATGTGTTTTCAATTTTTCAAAAAATGTAAAATCCGTGGTACCTTTTACTCTTTAAGCCTTTGTATAATAGTGGAGCTTAGAACATCTCCAATAGTCTTGTATAAATTTTGTGTAAATCATACGTGTCAAACTAGGATTTACACAAAAATAATAAAGAATTCGTTTTGTACTCCAACAGTCTGTTTTAAACATTTGTGTAATATTAAACAACCAAGTAGATACGCACAAGTGGAACTTATCTTATATAATATTTATTCTCTTACTTTTCAAATCTATTTATTTCTAGATATGGTACGAGGGAAAATAGACGCTGAGATTATCTGACGTAGTTGTGTAAATTGGATTTGTATTTTACATAACCATTTTACAAAAATCCTAGGCGTCAAAGTTTTTTAAAAGATTGTTAGAGACCTTTTTTTTTACAAAACGTGTAAATTTTACAAAAACCAAAATTATACACTACGATTGGAGATGCTCTTAGGTATTCGTAAGTGCCAAAGTCACCGTTTGCAAAATGTGTCATAGTTTCTTCATAAAATTAAGTTTTTATACTTTCATCCGTGTCAAATTAAAACTACCCCTAGTATTTATTTTTAAAAAGTTTCAAAAATTGAAATTAAATAACGGTATTATCCAATATAATTTAATTCGAGAGGCACCCTATCTAAATGAATATTAAAAGTTATCACTTTAATTTATAATTAGGATTGGTTCACTAGATTATAATTAAATAATTATATGATATGGTCAATGCTAATTAAATAATTTTAAGGTTCATAATTAAAGTAGTTGGCGAGGCATGAAATAGTAACCTGGTCATGTAATAATTAATTAAATAGTCTCCACGTTGAAAATTAATATATTAGTTTTTTTTTCCTCTTAATAAAATAGTAGGCATAAAATACAATCGGTGAAATAATTAAACATAAAAATTAGATGCCGTGCCTTGGAAGAATAATTAAGCCCCGTCATCGCAATGAAAAAAAAAAAAAAAAGAGAAGCAGAAGAAGAAGACGAAGAACAACAACAAGAAGAAGAAGATGGAAGAAGAAAATATTTTGACTTCGCACCCAATATTTTTTACTCATATTTATATTTGTACACTATAATTTTTGTTTGTGCTTGCGGTCCACCATTAATGAAGTCCATCAGCTATTGTTAAATAATATTTTCCTTAACCAAAGTCCAGTTATAACGTCACACCCCATATTTTTCTTGTAATTGTAGTTTGCACCCTATGCGTTAAAGAAAAAGGTTTTTCATTAAAAATAAAAGAGAAAATTGTCACAAGGTAATTTTAATTGTTACTAGATTGTGACCCACGCGATGCGTGGGCGTCTTAAATATATATATATATAATAAGAAATATTTTGCTACATAGTTTGTAGTTACCATATTGTATATAGTATAACCTAGAAAATGATGAACGTGGATGAAATTACATAGATAAAATGAACAAAATATTACAAACACAGGAAAGAAATAGTTTAAGCTAGAGGAAACAATACTTTTATGCATGTCAATGTGATGTCTCATTGTATTTGTAGAAGCATTTAATTATGAAGAGATTGATCCAATGACATTGTATGGAGAAATTAAAAAGGATTCTGTTTTAAGAAGATAAAAGAGATGGAATAGAGGATGATGGCCAAAAAAAATTTTATTTCAAGTCTACAAACACCAGCTATATAATCCTCTAACATCGTGCATGTACAGTGGCAAAGATAAAACTTAGCGTAAGTTCAACTTTGTTTCTGATTTAACATTGTAGATTTTAAAATAAGGTTTAAAAATATAATTTAAATATCATTTATCAATAAAAAGTGCTAAATACTCCTAAAGAGTGTATAACTATAACTTCATGGATATTGTAATATAAGGTGGGCAACATAATGGAATCAATTCATAATTAGCTTGTTTTCTTTTGCGTTTATATATATATATATATTTGATTTGAAATTCTACCTCCATTAATTAAAAGGCAATAATCTTAATGTGATGCCATAGATGGACTTAATACTACCAATTCACCCCACCCCATGTACTTACAACAACAAACCCTTATATTGTTGTCCCAAATAAAAAAATATAGCAAAATAGAATGTTGATAGAGGTTGTGCCCTTGAACTCAGAGCAGGAATCAAATAGGCGAGTTACAATGACGTACGGGTGAAGAATGCTGACGTAGATTACGATTGAGACCGTCGGATGAACTGCCATTACTATTACTTCCAAATCGAAGGACTCTTAGATATATACACCTTCTAAAAGTAAACTCCTAAATCTGCAAATAAGTTAAAAGTACAAATTCAAGTTAATTAGACCACCCAACTAAGCACAAATAAGGAAAAAGGAAAAATCATTTGCAAAAATCAGCATCACATGCCCACACACACAGATTGAAGAGGAAAATAATGATGATATTAATATGAAATCATGTTAATTAAATTATAGGCAAATCGATCACAGCCTATGCTTTTTATCATAAACAAATATAAGAAAGAATTTATAACACATCAAGTACTTAAAGTCAATGAAGAAACTTTCTGTAATAGAGAAAAGTTTAGGAATCCTTTTTTTCTCTTTTAAAATTTTCTATCTTAATCTCCATCCTTCTAACCCTCAGCCCCACCAAAACAAATTTATAAAGTTATGACTTGATCTGCGGTTCTAATTTTATGGTATTGAGACAAACAGAGTAATAAAAAACTACTGCAAGTTGATCATACAATTGATTGAAGTCAAGGAATTAGTCTTAGATTTAATTTTTTCTCAAAATGTTTTCCCAATTCCAAAGAGGAACCTAGTAAAATATGAAATGTAATCAAGCAATACGCATATCGTAAACGAAACTACATCCATGGTATACTGAACCTATATTTGAGAAAGGGATGGTAAAAATTTAGACTATAGCATTCCCAACAGTAGAAGTTCAATATCAAAGTCTTAAAAATAATACTTCAATAAATAGATATAAGGAATAAAAAAATAATACTAAATTAAATAGGAAAAAGGTGAGATCTAATTTGAGATATAGTACCCGGTCAATCTTTTTAGAACCAGGTTTTTTTTTTTAAAAGTTCCCTGAAGTTCAAACAAAAATCCTGTGTAAGTTTACAAAAGAAAAAGTCTATAAATTAGAGAGCTTGTTAAAATAAATGGTGGAATGAAAGGAGAGGCAAAACATATAATTTGTTTTCCGTTCTCCTTGCGGTATTTCAGCAAACACCTTGTTCGCATTTTTAAGAAACTCGTGTCCTAGCAATAAAAAGGTTCAAAATCTATTTGTAGGCATGTACACAATATAGGAAATTGTAGAAGATGAATAACTTTATTTCTTATGAAGCACAATTGCACAATCGCAAAATCGCAAGAGAAACAACTCCTTAGTTGGTTGTCATAAACAAATATAGGTTTAAGAACTTATTTATCATAAGATAAGAGGGAGATTATCATTATAAATGATTATTGTGTGAAATAAATTATAAGATAACATTTGAACAAATCACAAAATGAAGAACATTTACAAAGGCGATTAGTAACTTCATTAAATTTTATGGTTGTCATGTGTGGCAAGAAGTCATTCTCCTACATACACAAATGGTAATCAATAATCTTCTTAAACTCACAATATAACCAACTACATTAGAGAAATAAATTATAAATTATATAGAACCAACTAAATACTTAATAGCTTTTGGTATCACTTAGTTGCCATTCCAAAACAAAAGAAGAAAACTAAACAATGAGAAAAAACAGGAAAAAATTGGAATAAGAATGAAACAGATATACGTAAATTGATATTCATCCCTAAATAGTAAGGAAATGCATGAATTGGATAAAGCAAGTGCACTTTTATGTTTTATTTAAATGAAAACCCGACGAAGAACTAAATCCAAATAGAAACAGCAAAATCAAATAATTGGGGACGTAACTCCCATACCCATTGAAAATTGATCGATTTTCACTTTTTAGCCTAAAGGTTTCTCAATAATTCATGTAACAATTTGATAGTAACTGTTAGAATATTAGAATATTAGAATACTATGTATAAATACTTTTTTATGGACATATCCCTTGTTTTATGCCATAGATTAGGATATATATTCTTTCCCTTGTTTTATGCCATAAATTAGGATATATGTTTCCTTTCATATCCCTTAATTTATGCCAAAGATTAGGGTATATATTCCTTTGTTGTATTGCTTTCTAACCCTATATATAGGGCTCATTTGTATTGTTTCATCATCATCAAAATACATCATTCTCTTCCTCTCATCTCTTACATAATTATCTTCCTCAAAATATTCTTTTACATAATTATCTTATTCAAGCTATCATGGTATCAGAGGGATTGTGATCCTACTCAAAATCATTTTCCATCCTAAGCTTCTTAAATCAGAAATCATCCAAAAAAAAAAAAAAAGCCACGTCATCACCAGCACAGTCATCTGCCATAGCCACGTCATCACCCAGCACAGTCACCTGCCACGTAAGCAAATATTTCTTATTATTTCCATATTGACCCCAGAATTTTGTTTATTTCCATATTCACCCCAGAACTTTCTGTTATTCCCATATTCACCCCAGAATTTTCTGTTATTTCTATATTTACCTCAGAACTTTCTGTTATTCCAATATTCACCCCAGAACTTTTTGTTATTTCCATATTTACCCCAGAACTTTTTGTTATTTTCATATTCACCCCAGAACTTTCTGTTATTTTCATATTTACCCCAGAACTTTCTGTTATTTCCATATTCACCCCAGAACCTTCTGTTAATTCCAAATTAATCCAAAATCTATCCAAATCACCCCAAATCTCCAAAATCCATCCCAAATACTTTTATGGATCGTCCCGAAATCTCTCGACCTATTTCCATCACTCTCAATGGACCCAACTACATCCATTGGGCCCAGGCCATGACTAGTTTCCTACAAGCTCGAAGGGTGTGGCGTCTTATCACTGGAGAGGTTACTAAACCATGTCAAAAGGAAGATGAGTCAGATGAAAAATTTTCCATCAGGCAAGATGACTGGATCGCTAACAATGGTGATATCATTACATGGTGCCGCAATTCTTCTATTTCCTCCATTAATCAACAGTTTGGGCGCTTTACCACTGGGAAAGAAGTTTGGGATTTTCTCAAATCTCGATACACTACTAAAGATCTTGCACACCAATACCAACTTTTGACTGCCCTCCAAGCCAAAAGACAACAACCTGATCAATCCATTGATGATTTCATATCTGAGATGCAAGCTATATGGGATCAATTAGCTCTTTCTGAACCCGTCTGGTCGTGTACCACTGATGTCGAGAAGTTTGTAACTTATAGGGATCAACAACATGTGATGACACTACTCATGGCCCTGCATGACCGTTTTGAGCCTGTTCGAGCATCTCTTCTCCATCGCCATCCATTGCCAACTCTTGATGACGCTGTCACGGCCCTTCATTTTGAAGAAACTAGACTTGGGGTAAATTCCAAGAACTCTAGTGGAGTACTTGCTGTCACTCAGTCAAAATCTGGACAATCATCAAAGGAATGTACATATTGTCATGAGACTACCCATACGCTGCTCTACTGTCCCAAACGGGTTTGTAAGTACTGTCATAAGCGAGGTCCAAAACATTTCGGTTCTGATTGTTACAAGAATCCTGCCAGAAATAATAATATCAGATCTGACACTGCTGCTGCCGCCACTCAACCACCACCTACTCCAGCATCACTTGTCACCAATAATGATCTTGCAGAAATGCTAAAACAGGTTTTATCTGGTCCATCTAATGCAATGTCTGTAACTTCAGGTAATTCTTGGTATTTTGATTCTGGCTGTTGTAACCACATGACATCTGATTCCACAATATTTCTTTCAAAACATTCTACCCCACACACATCTCCCATTAAAACAGCTGATGGATCCCAATTACCTGTTAACTATATTGGACCAATATCCACATCCAATCTATCCCTTGCATCTACATTTCACATTCCTAAGTTGACTATAAATCTTATATCTGTTGGTCAACTCTGTGATCTTGGTCTAAATGTTGTATTTTCTTCTTCTGGTTGCCATGTACAGGATCCAAGGACGAAGCAAATCATTGGGATAGGCCGTAAAATTGGTCGGATGTTCGAGCTCATTCACCTCCATACACCATCTGAACTCACATCTACTTTGTCCACTGCTCCAGCTCTCTCCAGCTCTCCTTTCGAACTATGGCATTCTCGGTTAAGTCATATCTCCAAAGATAGGCTTAAATCTCTTATTTCTACTGGTAAATTAGGAACTGTCCAATCAGAAAGTATATCTTGTCTATCGTGTCAACTTGGAAAACAACCTGCGTTATCCTTTAATAAAAGTGATTCTCTTTCCTCTGCACCATTTGATCTTATTCACTCTGATGTGTGGGGACCCTCTCCTCATAGCACCATGGGGGGGTCAAAATATTTTGTTGTTTTCATTGATGATCACACTCGATTTACTTGGATATATCTTATGAAAAATCGTTCCGAATTACCACAGATATATTACAATTTTGTCAAAATGATTCAAACCCAGTTTTCTAAACCAATCAAAATATTTCGTGCTGATAATGCCATGGAATATAAAGAATCCAACTTTCTAAATTTTTGCGTCAGCAAGGAACTATCTCTCAATATTCTTGTCCTGGCACTTCTCAACAAAATGGACGAGCTGAACGCAAACATCGTCATATTTTAGACACAGTTCGAACCCTTCTCATATCTAGTGGATGTCCTGAAAGTTTTTGGGGCGAAGCAGCTCTTACTTCGGTCTATACCATTAATCGTCATCCTATTCCATCTTTTCAAAATCAATCGCCTTATGAAAGGTTGTATGGTCATTCACCAAATTATAACCTTTTAAAAGTTTTTGGTTGCGTTTGCTTTGTCCTCCTTCAGTCTCATGAACATTCCAAACTGGAACCTCGTTCTCGCCTTTGTTGCTTCCTCGGGTATGGGATAGAACATAAGGGTTATCGGTGTTGGGATCCAATCTCAAAACGACTTCGCATTTCACGTCATGTTATTTTTTGGGAACACAAAATGTTTTCATCAATCTCTAAATTTCATATCACCACCGAAACCTCTCTCCCGTTCTTCACTAGCTCTACTGCCGATTTATACCCATCCGTTTCCTCTACACCGTCGCCGGTTATTAACGAAATTCATGAACCACCTGCTGACACTCCGCCCACAGAGTTGAACCCATCTATCACTACCACTGATCCATCTAATGACTCGTCTCCTGTACCAACAACGGACTATTCTGATGATGCTGGTTCGTCCAACGATTCTGAGCACCAAACACCTCAACCTCGTCAGTCTAATCGGGTAAGACAGTTACCTCATCATCTTCGTGACTATCACTGTTATTCTACCATATTTTCACATCACGAACCTACATCTTATAAAGAGGCTAGTTCTAATCCTATGTGGCAGCAAGCTATGTCTGAAGAATTACAGGCTTTAGATAAAGCCCAAACTTGGGAGTTGGTCACTCTTCCACCGGGAAAGACAGCAGTCGGATGCAAATGGGTTTATAAAATCAAAACAAAATCAGATGGATCTATTGATCGATACAAAGCTCGACTTGTAGCTAAAGGTTTTAATCAAGAATATGGTATCGATTATGAAGAAACATTTGCTCCCGTTGCTCGTTTAACCACTGTCAGAAGCCTTCTCGCAGTTGCTGCTGTTCGTAAATGGAAACTTTCTCAGATGGATGTAAAGAATGCCTTTTTAAATGGTGATCTTTCTGAAGAAGTCTACATGAAACCACCTCCAGGGGTTCCACATTCCATCTCTCAAGTTTGCAAGCTTCGTCGAGCTTTATATGGCCTTAAGCAAGCTCCTCGTGCCTGGTTTGAAAAGTTCAGCTCTACCATTCGAGAACTAGGTTTTATTTCTAGTTCATATGACTATGGTCTTTTTATTCGAAAAAGGGAGACTGGTATCACACTTCTTATTCTCTACGTGGATGACATGATTATCACTGGGGATGATGTTACTGGTATCTCTGATCTCAAACAATCTCTCAGTCAACATTTTGAGATGAAAGATCTTGGACGTCTGAATTATTTCTTGGGGCTTGAAGTTTTCTCTGATTCTGCTGGTTATTACCTCTCTCAGGCCAAATATGCTTCTGATATTCTTGCCCGGGCTGGTCTCACAGATTGTAAAACCGTTGCTACTCCACAAGAAGCAGGTCTTCGTCTCACTCCTCTTGATGGTACTCCTCTTGATGATGCAACTCTATATCGTCAGATCGTTGGCAGCTTAGTATATCTCACCGTTACTCGTCCAGATATTGCATATGCTGTTCATATTGTCAGTCAATTTATGTCAGCTCCGCGATCTACCCACTATGTTGCAGTTCTTCGCATTCTTAGATATATTAAAGGGACTTTATTCCATGGTCTACATTTTTCATCCACATCATCTCTTGAGATTCGCGCATACTCTGATTCCGACTGGGCTGGTGACCCTACTGATAGACGTTCCACTACAGGATACTGCATTTTTTTGGGGGATTCACTTATATCTTGGCGCAGCAAGAAACAATCACTTGTCTCTCGCTCGAGTACTGAGGCAGAATATCGTGCTCTTGCAGACACCACTCAGGAACTCATTTGGCTACGCTGGCTCCTTTCAGACATGGGAGTTCCTCATCGTCTTCCAACTGTCATTGGGTGTGATAATAGGAGTGCTATTCAAATTGCCCACAATGATGTTTTTCACGAACGAACAAAACATATCGAGATTGACTGTCATTTTGTTCGTCAGCATGTGTCCAGTAATTCTATCCGCCTTATTTCTATCTCCTCTGACGATCAACCAGCCGATATATTCACTAAAATTCATCTACCAGGCCGTTTTCAAGCTTTAATTTCCAAACTCAAGATGGTTTCTCATTTACCACCTTGTGTTTGAGGGAGGGTGTTAGAATATTAGAATATTAGAATACTATGTATAAATACTTTTTTATGGACATATCCCTTGTTTTATGCCATAGATTAGGATATATATTCTTTCCCTTGTTTTATGCCATAAATTAGGATATATGTTTCCTTTCATATCCCTTAATTTATGCCAAAGATTAGGGTATATATTCCTTTGTTGTATTGCTTTCTAACCCTATATATAGGGCTCATTTGTATTGTTTCATCATCATCAAAATACATCATTCTCTTCCTCTCATCTCTTACATAATTATCTTCCTCAAAATATTCTTTTACATAATTATCTTATTCAAGCTATCAGTAACAATGTGATAGCAATTCTTAAAACTATTCATCGCAAGTTTGAAATTGAGTGGCAAATTATAAGGTCCTGCAATGTAACAAACTAATCAGGATACAACTATGCAATGAATCAACTAACAGAAGGGGGAATTTAGCCCAAAAGAATGATAGTAATATGTAGTTTTTGAAATTTAACTTTAAGAAAAACATGAAACGTAGCAATCAGTGTATTGTATTCTTTGTGGCATTTCATCAAACATCTGTTGTGCACTATGGCAAACTCAAATAAATTGCAAATTGCACATTCAACATATTTCACACATATACAGTATACATATATGTATATATATTTAGTCTGAATTTAAATCAAATCAAATAATGCCATAAAACAAACTGAATCAAACAAACTGTAAATACTTGGCCACATAGTCTAATTAATTTTGCTTACGAAAACCTTAAAACACCCAATATTGAGGCCAAACAAACCTTTGCTTTAAATTTTTTGCAATAAAAGTTAAAATTTAACGGACTAAAGAAGAGAGAATAAAGTGGAAGTTATTAAATCACAAATCGAATAAGAGATAAGGAGAAGTATTGTTGAGAATGAATGGAGAATTTACCTTGAAACTGTAGCAGTTGGAGACTATCAAAGAGGCAGAGGAGTAAAAACCCTAGGCATAATCGGCGATGAAAAACGCAAAATCAAGAAGAGAAGAAGACACAGAGAGAAGACAAAGTCGATAGAGGGAGAAGAAGTTAAGACGCCTGTTAGCAAGGAGGTTGAAACCGCTCGAAATGGCTAAAGACTTTAAGAAAAAAAATTTATATATATATAAAGGTGCCACGTGGCAACAGACGGTGGGAAAGGCCGTCTTAGTATTATGTATATTGATTGGTTACAATAGGATATAGTATTGTACATTTCATTTTGTAACATGATTATGCCGTTTAACAGAACAAATATCGATTTTCGAGCAGAAAAAGTGTGATTTGATTATTTATTGTCATTGGGTTACCGTTGACCAAATCAATATTTGGGTGGTACTATGTACTTTCCTTCTGAGAATTTATATACAGAGCCTCGTTATAATTACCCGTGATTAATTTATTTTTAATAGATAATGTTAAAATATGCTAACTCTTTGAATATTCACCAACACTTTGTTATATTTACTCGGTCTTTAAAGACCGAGTATATGTGTGCATACTCAGTACTTAAAAATCAAATTATTTTTGAGTAAAAAAAATTACACTGACTCGGCCCTTAAGGACTGAGTATGTGCACATACATTCAGTCCTTAAAGGCCGAGCCAATGTGTACATACTTGGTCCTTAAGGGCCTAACCAATTTGAGGTGTTAAAAAGTGTTTTGGCATGTGTCAAAAGTAACAAGTCAAATCATAAAAATTAGATTTTCTTTCTCATTCTACAAATATATAAATAAACAAATTAAAAAGAAAATAACTAAAAAAATATATTTGTTGAATTAATTATTAGAATTGTATTAAATTTAGCTTGTTCTCAACTTACCAAGTCTAATTCTGAAAAGATCGACTTCTATTTCACTTTAGATCTTTGCTAATTGAATATTTGCAAATAAAAGCAGGGTTGTCATTTGGTGATAATTTATTAGTATGTATGAATTCAGATGAAAATGACATGTCATACACACTTTTTTCCCCATACGGAACACTGGAATGGAATATTCAAATCAAGACTCGGAAATTGTATTTAGAACTTCAAATTTTATTATATTATCGACAAAAAATGACTCCAAAACCCTGTGTTTGCGTTAGTTTCCTTAATGAAGCATAGAATTCCATTAGATATTATTTTGTGTCAATTATTTTATAGGTATAAGTTAGAACTTCTGGTTTACAATCAGGAATGAAATGTGCAAAAGAGCACTATAAGAAAAAGTGACTTTTCGGACGCTTATTGGTCCTACTTTTTTGTAAACGTTGTCACATGGACCAATTGTGATGTTTGTAAATTTGTAAAGTTTTCCAAGGATGGATTTAAGTTTTTTAAAAAAAAAACAAATTTACATTTGTTAAAGAGCATTGCAAATGAGTATCATTTCATTTGTAGAAATTTTTTTTTTGTTCAAAGGGCTTGCCGCTTGTTTTCATTAATGATTTTTTTGCATTTATAAGAATAAATTAATTTTTGTTTAAATATCATATATACAATTAGTAATACACCCTATTTTTAATAGTTATTAGGGATTAGGACTACTAACTTATTGAAATTAGTGGTTAGTCCCTCTTACCTTAATTATCCATAATATATTAATTAATGCTAAAGCTTTATGACCCTAATCCCCTAGACCTATTAATTATGGCAATTAATATGATTGATTAATATATTTGTAAAAAGTTGAATTTGAATAATTACCATTTAAAACATATTTTATTATAATTATATTTTTTAATGCAATAGTATTTTTAAAAACAAAAATAATTTAGCTAATAATAACATAGAAATTAAATTGAAGTATGTATATATATATTCTTGTATATAATTACTAACAGTTAAATGCATTTATGTCGATTATAAGAGAAAAATAATCACATAATAATAAGACAAAAAAATAACATATATATATATATGTTTGTTCGTATTATTCATTAAGATAACTATATGTTGCCATAGTAGAAAAATCAAAGATACTCAAATATTTATGTAACTGTTTGATTGAAGAACATAATATCGAAGATGAAATTTGTTAAATATACATTCATATTATATAATAAAAATTATTTTTAAAATAGATATAAAAAGTGAATTTATTGGATTAAAGTAAGATTTTATATATATATATATATACACACAAAGAATACATAAAAAAAAATCAAAACAAATATAAAAAGTAGATTTATTTGATTAAAGTGCGCAATAATTACTAGAAAAACACAATTTGTCATGAATAGATGTATACCTGTATAATTTTTCATGCAAACAGTTACGCTCTGCAATTGTACCATTTGCAACTCACCGAGAAATTCAACAAGCGCTACACTTTGGTTGCTCCAAACAATCATAAATTGAGTTTCCATCCATTAATATGCATTTATAACAAAAGTAATAAGCCACTAAATAAACATGCTTAAAGATCATTATAGAAACAAATTATCATATGAAATAAAATTTAATCCTACCCACTCAACCGGGTTATCCTCATCCCAAAACTTGAGAAAATTCATATTATCAACGAAACAATAACAAAGTATCTTATGATGGTTTCAATGGAGATGCACATAGAGATGATAATGTTAAGGATGACGAAGATCTAGATGATGATGATGATGAAGATGAGATTAAAACATGAAGAATTGAGGATGTAAGTAATGATGTTGAAATAGATGATGGAACTTGAGATGGAGAATAAAGGGTTGAAGAATTGTTTCTGTAGGTTTAATTTCACTTTTTTTTGTTCTTCTTTTGAATTTTTGATATTAACATATTTGCTAAGTTTTATGGGTTTTTGAAATATTTCCTATTTTAATTTGGACATTAATTAACTCTTTTTATAATTATGGTATGTAATTATATATATGTTCTTGTTGAAAGTTTATATTTCTTGTTTTGTTATTCCATATGACATGACATAATCTTAAGCACATGTTTTTATTTTATTCACAATTATTAAAACTTGTATTTTTATATATAACTACACCAAAGATGGAAAAAAAGAGAGAGAAGGAAACGTGTATGAATAAGTTATTGTTAGGAAAATTAATATTGAATATAATTTTGTTATTTTTATATGAAAATTATTGATTTTTAAACAAATTGTATAAATGCCACTTTAATCACTTAAAAGTGTTAACTTTTTTACTTTCCCATGTTAACTATGACGTTTCATAACTATATAACTTTTTTACCTGTTTAAATTTAATCTATTATTGTGAGTATGGATTAATATTTTTTATAGTTATTTTTAAGAAATCAACAAGATAAGCTGGAAATTAACTATTTGAAATTTAATATATGGTTAAAAATAAATCAATCATATTAATATAAGATTAGCATTCAAAATTTGTTTATAAACACATATTAACCGTACCAAACTTTTTTTTTATCAAAGAGATATATTGGTAACACTAACTCCCACCATTTTCCTCACAAACACTGTACCAAACTAATTTGCCCTGCTTGTAGCATTGATAAATATTTAGTTTGTATTTTAACTATGATATATTCATTTTTTGTGGTACTAGCTACCATGTAGTTTATAAAACATATATTTGTAAACATACTATAGATTAATTTTTAGAACATATACATATATATACAATTTATCAAATATTAATTTACTAGTGTATTAAAGTATGTTACAATTAAGTTAATAAATCTATAATGAACACTTTTATGAAATATATCAGACTGTGTTCATAAATAATAACTTAGTACTAATATATGATTAAAAAATATTTACGTAAAATGTAACATTTAACTCAATAACTATAGATGAAATGCTCGAGTGAAGTATAATGTGACACTTACCAAAAACGTCCATTATTATAGTATATATAATACACATACTGTTAAAGTTATTATGGATTTGTTAGAAGGTTCACAATTGACAAGAGATACAATTAACTTAATAACTATACATGAAAGATTTATTTTAGTATAAAGTTCAAAATTATAATAAACCATCTAAAAAATTACTAACAAAAGAACTCAATAATACTTTGTTGTAATACTGTGAACTATTGTGGGACTAAAAAATATAATAATAAAATATGATATATTCAGGTATCATTATTTTCTTAATAATTTGATACTACACTTCTATAATTGCAAGGCGGATCTAGGATTTTAGTGAGGGGTAGAATGATGTGAATGGGATACGCAAAAATTTTAGTGAAGGGATTTGCTCTTGACAACATATGAGAATTTATTATTGCGAGATTAAAAATAACAAATATTTCATACTAATTTTTTTTTGAAAAAATAAAAATATTTTTATAAAATTCAAAATTTAAATGTTACAATAGTTTAATCAAAACAATATTTACAAACATACAAGAAAACATAAGAAATGGTAGAAGAGAAACAAAATTTATATTCAGGTGAATTTTATTAATCAGACAAAAATAACACATGTTATATATAGTAAAAACAAATAGTATTGTTAAAGAATTACTTATAATTTTAAACAATAACTGCTATATGAAATATTTATATCGAAAGTTACTTGATAGAAAATATTTTTGTTAATAATTAGTTTTTTATTAACTTTATTAAATATATTTATGTTTATATTAAAATTAATATCAAACTATTTTTGAACCCGTACAATACAAACGAGTCTTAAATATATATTTATTCAATTTATTTATGTTAGTAAAAACTAATATATATATATATATAAAAGCTGTAACGAGTGTGCCTTTATAATTGATTTTGATGGTTTTTAAACATTAAACACTACTTACAATAACTTTATAAAAAAAACCCACAAAAACAGAATCCTTCAACCAAACTTGTTCAAACAATAAGAGTACGGATATGCAACATATGTATGTCATAGATTTTGTGTAACAATTATAATAAAGAATATATATAATGAATATTTAAACCAAAAATCTAAAAGTTAAGTTCTCGTTTTGTCGATCAATTAGAAATTCACAAAGTCGTACTTTACATCATCCAATTGATTTTCGCTCTTGTTGGAGATCTATGGCTTTTGATCTGCAAAAATTAAAATATAATAAATAAATTGTGAAGATAAAGAACATATATATAACTACAATGTCTTTATTAAATAGTTAAACAAATTTGGAAAGATATAAATTATTCGTAAATAAATAATATAAATTAGAAAACTAGGAATTTTATCCCTATATATATATTTATTTATTTATTGTATATATGTATATACATGTTAACGTAAGTTCTAAATATTTCTCAAACTAGGAAACTTATAATTTATTTGATAACTAATATTTTTGAAATTAATTATTAGTCAAATATATATATGCACACACACACACACACAAATATATATATATATTATCTACTCAAATTAAGTAATTAATAATCCATTTGTCGCAGATATTTTTAAATTAATAACACTTCATTCATATGCATATATATAATATAAATAATATTTAGTACCTGCTCAAATTACGAAATGGATAATATATTTGTCATGGTGATAGTCACGTAATTATAAACAATCATATATTAACGTAATTTAGATATTTACATTAAACATATAATAATGTTAATATTTGAAATGAATAAATATTTACATATGGTTGAATACATATATACACATAAATAAGCATAAAAATCAAAATATAATAATAGATATAATCATAAATGTAAAAATATATAAAAATATATTTAAAAGATATATATTAAAAACTATAACTTGAAAGTGTAACAACGGATGTAATTATAAACATAAAATCTAAAATCATATATATATATATATATAACATATATATTTACAAGCATAAAATTGAAAATGTATTAACAAATATAATCACATAATTATATATAATTCAAAGATATGCATGAATAATTATATATTTACGTAATTAAGATAGCTACGTTAAATAGATAATAATGTTAATATTTGAAAATGAATAAATATTCATATACAACGAAATATAGAAATATATATATATATATATAAAATTGAAAATACATAAAACAGATATAATCACAAACATAAAATTGTAAATATATATAAAATTATATTTATAAGCGTAAAATTGAAAATGTAGTAACTGATATAATCACAAATGTAAAAATATTGCAAAGATATATTGAAGATATATTTACAACTGTAACTTGAAAATGTAACAACAAATATAATTATAAACATAAAATATAAAATCAAACATATATATAACATATATACTTATAAGCATAAAATTGAAAATGTAAAAACAGATATAATCACATAGTTATATATAATTCAAACATATACATGTATAATTATATATACATAATTAAGATAGTTACATTAAATAGATAATAATGTTAATATTTGAAAATGAATAAATATATCATACGTAGCTAAATATATATATATATATATATATATATGCAAAATTGAAAATACATAAAAACAGATATAATCACAAACATAAAATTATATATATAGATACATAATAAGATATATTATATATAATAACATATATATACACACAAAATTTGGTACAGTTATATATAACAAATAAAATATTTAAGTATGTTTATAAATATATTTTTAACATATATGTGCATATATTTTATGTATTTATATATAGAGATAAAAATTTGACATATATATATATATATATATATATAAATACAACTTATAATCTTTAAAAATGAAAAACACATTTTTGCATATATATAATATTTAATATAAAAGATATATATATATATAGAGAGAGAGAAAGAGAGAGAGAATAACTTACATACATATATAGTAGTAATGTAAAAGTTATAAGAATATAAATTTAAATAACAGATATATTTTTAGTGATTTAAATAGCATATATATAACAGATATATCTTTTCATTTATAAGAATAAAAATCTAAAATTAAATAACATATATATATCTATAGTCATAGAAATGAATTGAATGTGTATATATATATTTATAATCAAGAAACATATAAATTGTGAAAAACAGATATATTTACGACAATGATATTAAATAACAAATATATTTTTAGTGATTTACATAACAGATATTGTGAGAATGAATTGAAATTAAATTACATATATATATTTGCATTTGTGAGAATGAAATTGGAATTATATATAACAAATACATTTTTTGTGATTTAAATAACATACATATAACATATATATCTTTGCATTTATAAGAATAAAAATCCAACATTAAATAACAAATATGTCTATAGTCATAGAAATGAATTGAATGTGTGTATATATATATATACGTTTATAATCAAGAAACATATAAATGTGAAAAAAAGATATATTTACTACAATGATATTAAATAACAAATATATTTTTATAGATTTGAATAACATATATATAACAGATATATCCTTGCATTTGTAAGAATAAAAATCCAAAATTAAATAACAGATATATCTATAGTCATAGAAATGAATTGAATGTGTATATATATACATTTATAATAAAGAAACATAATAAATATGAAAAACATATATATGTATGACAATGATATTAAATAATAGATATATTTTTAGTGATTTACATAACAGATATTGTGAGAGAATTGAAATTAAATTAGATATATATATCTTTGCATTTGTGAGAATGCAATTGGAGTTATATAAAACAAATATATTTTTTGTGATTTAAATAACATACATATAACATATATATCTTTGCATTTATAAGAATAAAAATCCAAAATTAAATAACATATATGTCTATAGTCATAGAAATGAATTGAATGTGTGTATATATATACGTTTATAATCAAGAAACATATAAATGTGAAAAACAGATATATTTTTAGTGATTTAAATAACAGATATATCTTTGCATTTGTGAGAATGAAATTGGAATTATATATAACATATATAGTTGTAATGTGAAAGTTATAAGAATATAAATTAAAAATTTAAATAACGGATATATTTTTAGTGATTTAAATAACATATATATTTGTAGTCATGTAAATAACATATATATTTGTAGTCATGTGAATTACATATAACATATATAGTTGTAATGTGTATATATATACATTTATAATCAAGAAACATATAAATATGAAAAACATATATATGTACGACAATGATATTAAGAAAATAACATATATAAAAATAAAAATGAAATAACAGATATATTTATAGTCATATAAATGAAAATATATGTACATTTATACTCATAAAACGTATAATGAAGATGTAAAAAATTCATATATTTATAATGATAAAAATAAAAATATAATAACATATGTATTTATATGGGAAATATATTTGTACTAATGAAATTGAAAATATAAATAACGTATATAAAATCACGATTTGAATATATTTTTATAGAAAGTACAATTTGAATTTTAAATTTGACTTAATCTAATTAATGTAATAAAGTATGAAATCAATAATTATTGTTTCCTTATTGAATTCAAAATTCAAAATCTACAATTTCAATTAATAAATTCTAAGATTGAGCAATCCCTACTACTTTCTAAAAACAAATACAAGGGTGTATGGGCATATTAGACTTTTGCCATTGCACATACAGCTCACCATTTATTACACATTTTAAGAAAGAATTCAAAACTAGGGGTGTAATCCTAATAACACATCTTGTGTTGTCCTAACCCCTAATATGTTTCAAAAGTAAGGATGTAATCCGAGTTTTCTATTATTTAAATTGTCAACAAATGACTACTATGATTTGATGAAGTGGCAAGCAACTAAGAATAAATTTGAGAGCAAGAGGTCTTAGTTCAAGTCTTGCCGTCAACCAAATATTTACAATATTATTTGGTTGAAGTTTTTAAATATTTTATTTAAAATTGTTTTATTAATTTAATTTTTATATGTACAATATTTTTAAATTTTTTTAAAAAATATAATTTTTATTTTTTATTTATTTATTAAAGTTTTTTTTAAAATTAAAAAAACAAAAAAATCTTTTTATTTAAATAAAATTTTAAGAATAAATGAACTAAATACAATTTTTTTTAAAAAAAAAAAAAACCACCCCCAAAACCCGTAAACATGGCCCCAAACGATTGATATTTAGAAATTCTTATTTTTCGTCAACCCTCCACCTGCCACAAACCCACGTATAGCCTTTTCCCACACGCCACCTTTTTCATCTATATTATAAAATATCATGTTTGACAATAAAAATTTCCAAAAAATATAAGAATTTAATGGTTAAAAATTAACATGTTATGGTGTGCATTACTTTTACACCATTGGATGAGTTTTGTACACACATTAAGATGTTACATCAAAGTTAAAACACTCACACAAATAATATACACACAATAAAAAAAATCTCCAAAAAGTATAAGAATCTAATGGTTAAAAATTAACATGTTATGGTGTGCATTAGTTTTAAAAATTAACATGTTATGGTTATACATGCATTAAGATGTCATATCAAAATTAAAACATTCACACCAATAATATACACACAATAAACTCTCACACGCCAATATTTTTTTTTACATTAAAAATGCCATTACATAAAATAAAAAAAAAATCAAAATTTAATATTTAAAATCTACTAATCAAGATCAATCATGCAAGATCGATCATGACTATAGAATTATGTAAAAAAAAAATTAACATTTAAGAATGTTCTTTATGTGTTAATACACTATTGGTTATCTCATTTTTGTCGTTTTTGGACTATTTTCAAATTATCTTGATAGATGTGGTTGGATTATTTTCACATCTGGCCTTAAATTTAATTTGTTATAAAACTATTTTGTTGAGATCAAAATAAGATCAAAAAAATACGATTAAAAGATTCTTTAAAAAATTAAAAACATTAGATTATGTTAGATTATCCTCAAACGTTACACTTTTTTTTATCATATTATCATATTTTATTTATTTCACCCTGCTCGATGGCACGGGTATACCCAAGTATATATATACATCCTATTCTCCATCAAAAACGTTGCTCTTCATTAATTTCAAAAGCAAAGTTGAGCTCTCGGCAAGAGAAAAGTAGCGAATTTGGAGTTGATTTTCAGTGTTCAAATTAGGAGGAAAGCAGTAGATTTTTCGTTTTAAGTGTGTTTATGACCTTCAAAACTGTAAGATTTTTTTTTCCTTATTAAAATATATTTTTTCTTAACTTGTTTTGTAATGTAAATATATAATAATGTTTGCGTATTCTAATCTCTTTAAATTTGTAGTTATTACAAATATGGATTTTTAGTGACTTTTCTACTTATTAGCCAAGTTCTTCATGTTTTGTTGATTTGTTCTCATGTGCTAACTGCTAGATTTTTATATTCAATATTAATTGAGCATGATGGGTTAATTATCAGCTTGAAATCAACAAGTTTTTCGCGATAAACTCGTGCTTAAAGAGGTTCTTTCACTAGCTTCTGATTTTGACTTTGAATCTAGTCTGTAGGATGTTAATGTTTAGAACATGATTTATTACGTACTTCATGCAACTAGATCGAGTTCTTGACATCATTGCACCATTGTTGTACGTCGATTTTGAGAACATATTTTGGCTAATTTGTATCAAGGCAAATTAGCGCGAAATTGTTCAAAAGAAGCTTTGTTAATATTTATCGTTGCACCATATATAAAATTATATTTTCCATATTTAATATTCAGCTTTGTTAATTTATTTTATGTTTTAGTTAATTTAATTGATTTATATGTTTAGATATTAGCATAAACCCTTCTAGGAAAACAAAAAAAATCACCATTTTCCTTGTTTCCTTTCAAAAGTAATTAACTTGTAAAAGTTTACTTGTGGTTTGCCCACTTTTACCGAAATTTAGTACTTGCCTTAATTTTAACTGTTAATAGTTGTCAAAAAAAAATGTGTTTAAGAGAAGTGTTCATGGCACACAACTTTTGCCATGTCCTTTTTTCTGGTGGAAAATAGTTTAGGCGAGAGGGGAGGCTAACCAATCCAGGTCAAGTATGCACCAGACTTAGCAAGTACTTACACCGGCTCACATATTGCCTTCCTAAAGGTAGCGGGATGCGATATTAAGTCTTAAAAGCAAAATATTCAATAATCCTTGTTAGCTCAACCAATCCTGATTGACTAATCTAATACGACTAACGTACAACTTCTTAATTTTTATATTTACAACCACAAATTTATCTCATGATCAATTTACCTGAAACTAGTTGAAAGTCGTGACGTCTAATTAGTTGATTAAGCCAGACTCTCAACCCAAATAACCCATCTAGAGTAATTTCGTTTTTATTAATATTATGATTGTTATTATTATTGACCAATTTTCGGTTTTATTTTTGGTTTGCAGAAAGGTACGTAGATGATATGCCAAGAAATTGGTATATTTAATTATGTTAGTTTATAATTTAAAGCGCATAAATTATTACTAATTTTAATTTTTTTATTTTTTTCAGGTATTAGAAAAGAATTTGAAGAAGATTGAGAAAAATAGATAAATTAAAACTTGAGAAGACACCTAAAAGTGGGTAATACTTTTGGATATATAACTTTTTACTCGTAACTCCAAATAATGCAATTCTTGAGCCTAAATTGAATAGAATTTTGAGAGCTACAACTTTTCAGTTCATCATTTTGTCAAATTCAGCCATCTCGAGATTCGAAATTGTGATAAAAATGTAGCAGTCAAAAAGGACGAAAATTCAATATTGAACACTCAAATAAATGGGCCCAAGCAAGGAACGCCCAGCACCAAGTTTAATTACTGAGCAGTCCACTGCCCTTTAAAGATGTAAAGCCCAAAAACCTATTATCTAAGTTTAAGCCCAAATCCATTTAAATTATCTAAAGCCCATTAGAAATATCGGAAAAGCCAAGCACACAATTATAAATAGCAGCCATCATGGAGAAGAGCATGGACAGCAGCAGCCACTGCCGAGCCTTCCTCTTCATCTTCATAATTTTTTTTCTTTCTTTTCTTTTATTTTTACTTTGAAGCTTTGACGATTGAAGACTTTATTTTTTTTATTTTTTTTTAATGCCAAGTAAGTTTTTTTTTAATTTTATTTACTATTTAATTTTTATCTTGCTAGCGTAAATTTGTGTTAGGGTTAGGATGATTATATTCAATTGATTCCCTTGAACGTATTGATGCCAATTGACTCTACCAATTTAATGCTTTAATGTTAAATACAATTCTTTCTATTGGATGCTTATTTTAATTGATCAAAAATAAAGTTGGATTCTCATTTTATTTTTTTTGGATTCACCTTATGATTTGTTAAGAGCCGATATAGGATGTGTTTTGACGGATATAGTGAGTGTTTTGATTTTATACATTTGTTTGGCTGTGGAAGAATTACAATTGAATTTTATAAATTACTTAAACTTAAATGATTTTATTTTCCGCATCTAATAGAGTTGAGAGACTAAATTAGTGCGAGATAAGAGTAGAGTTTATGCGCATGAATACTAAGGAAGATGATATTAAATATATGACTCCGAAACCTTAGTGAATTAATTCATTAATTTTATTATCTTGCTTAGTAGTATTTAATTTAGTTCTATTAATTTAATTTACTTGCTTTATTTTATTTTAATTTGATTTATTTAATTAGTTTGATTCTCATCAATTATTCTTAGCTAGATTAGGGATTAGTGAAAGATTAACAAGACAAAATTTAAAACATACTGTTTGAGTTTCTGTGGGATCGACCTCGCTTATACGTTATATTATAAATTGATTCGTGTGCTTGCGAGTATTAAAATTTATCACAACAGTAGAACGAAGCCAAATGTATGTCTTCTTTTTTTTATTAATAACCTCTCTCATTTTCTTTTTTCTAGTTCTCGAAATTGAGTCGAAAAAAATAAACATGTGAGTCGTCATATATTTTTATGAAATTGAAAATTAGATTAGTATACGATATATTGTTAATTTAGTTATTTTTGTCCACCATTTTTCAAATAATTTTGTTCTATATATATTCGGTAGAAGAAATTTGAAAGTTCCCTATCCGTTCCTTGTAAAACGTACTATAGGGGAAAATGTCAAATTAAACCCCAAAATTTGAGTCTAGCTTCAATTCTTTCTCTCATGTTCTAATTTCTTCGACGTTTTCCCTAAGTTACGTAAGTAGTTTGATTCCTACCATGATTTAAACGCCATCTATGATAAGCATTTAATGGTTCACTAAGTCCTTGTGATGGATTGATCTATTTAGCAGGAAATCCCGTGTTTGAATCTCTCCGAGTGCGAGTTGTTTAAAAAATTAAAAAGAGAGATAAGCATGTAATAGATAAGCATCTAACTCTTTGGCACTTAACCCCCCTAAACTTCTAAAAATTTCGCTAAACCTCCAGAATTTGTACTTCGTTAAGAATTAACATAATATGATACATGCTATGTTCACATCATACATAATTCTTAGTTAATTAATATAAGTAAACCATGAACATGAATTTGTATTATAGAATAGTAAAGATATGGAAAGGAAAAATCCAAAAAAAAATAGGTCACCCATGCAAGGGTAGATCCAGGATTTTAAGATGGAGTGGGCTAATATTATTGAAAAAGGTAAGGCCACATGTTAATCATACTATGAATGGAAAAAAATAACACTTTGTATTAGAATCTGTACCTAATTTAATGCATGTTATAATTTAATTCTTTTTATTTATATGTGCGTAACATGTGTCTTTAGAGCACACATTAACATGACCCAATATTTTTATAATAAACATTAAGAATTTTTTTTATTATAGTCTTAAGAAAATTTTCACTCAAGCATATATAGCAAAAATCAATGGAAATACTTATGTACTTATACTAATCTCATAAACGGTTTTCAAAGTTAATTGTTTGGTAGAATTACTTTATTTTTAAATATTACAAATAGGTAGGAGTAGTTTGTCAAACAATGAAGAGAAATATTAGCAACATGCACAACTTTAGACCATAAAGACTTTAAGAAGGCTGGACTTATTATTTAACATAGGCTGCTATTACCACTATTTGATATTCCTTAGGGTGGGCTACAGCTCCTGGGATCTGCTTGTGACCCCATGTCTAACCTACAAGTCCACCGCAACTTGTCAACCACCCACCTCTGTTGGTTAACCTACCCACAACCAATGCTCTGGCTGCTAACAAGTTATCCCCTTCGCTAAACTACCCTCACCCACCACATGACCTACCTCTCTCTCTCTTTTGCTCGCTCTTTCTCTCTCTCACACATAGAGATTATGTATACACATCCAAACATATATACATATATATGCACACACATCCCAATTTGGGAGATTTTGAATGTATATACACGCATCAGATATACATGCATCAAATATATATTCGTCTCATCATATTTATCCAAAGATCTAACATCATACTAAAATTGGAAAAAAATAGTCAAAGCGGGTTTAGATTCTAATGTGTGAACATATACTAAATCTAATAGATTATTTAGTCTATGTATATGTGCACTCTATCTCTCTCTCTATATATATATACATATCCACATATATATTACGTACTGTGTATTTAGAGGGAGAGAAAGGAGATTGGTGACGCAGTTGAGATGAAGTGTTGGCTTTTTTTGGGATTTTCATTTTTTCCAATTTGTTTAGTTAAACTTTTTCAATAATACAAATTCATGTTCGCAGTTTACTTATATTAATGAATTAAAATAATAATGGGTATTTTCGTCAGGATGAGCACGTTTGTCATGAGCTAGAACTTGATTAATAATAATTTTACAAAGCCAAATAATTTCACTATCCAACGGAATGTAGTAATTAAAATTAAGGTGTTACATTTTTAACTTCAATCAAGTCAAACACCTTGCAAAAATAAATATAAATAAAACCAGGGATTGATTATCAAATAATATCAAATTAAAGCACAATTTTTTTTAATCAAATCATATTGAAATCTAATAATCATACATTCCATCCAATGATACAATTATATGTCTTGCTTAGAGTATCTCTCACTTGATTCCTTGATATATTGACTAATATTATAGAAAATATGGTAGAAATATATTTGTCATTTTTTTTCTGACTAACAATAAACCTAGGACAAAAAATAATTTTAACATCCTCTTGGAATCAAATAATATTAGGTCATGACATTTTACATTCAATCAAGTCATACAACCAATAAAGAACAAAATACAAAAGTTGGTTATCACATAATATCAAATTGAGTTATAGTAACATCCAATCGATTCGAAGAATAAGTTGATATATTTCTCTTAAATTGTGGTCACTACACCTTTTAAACAATTCATTATAAAATTATTTATCTTGTACCATCGTTTTTATTAATTTACCTAACATTTCGTATAACATGCATGTATGTGCAGTTCTAGTGTTGTAAGAGAAACCACATATAATCTTATATATTTATGTTGTCTTTGGATAAGAGAATGGAGATACTTGAACTTAGTCACTTACTAACTAGCTTGTTTGTGTACCATAAACATCATCTTATTGGCCATTGCATTACATTTTATTTTATAGGTAATACCAGGTTTGAATTGTATAAAAATATAAATGAGTTCTCTATGTAAGGGATGTGATCAATTTATACGGATATTACATAATTAATTGGTGGTGATACATGGCAATGGTTGATATCTCTGGGCATCCCAACCCAGACATATGGTGACTCCCTGATGATGCTGCATTGCTAAAGTAGCCTAGTTTAGCCTTGGTACACATGTTATGTTGCATGAAAAAGGTGGAGCAGCTAACTCATTTTCCCAAAATAGATGAAAGGGATAATGGTTCAGCCAAGAATGGGGGTTGACCGAACCATCTATATCAACGAAAGTAGAATTATGAGCTCGAGAATGCCTGGGTAGAATACTTGCCACCTAGCTTGCAAGGGATTGTAAGAAGACCTAGATCCTTGAACTTGACAACAATTTTCTGCTGAATTACAGATGTAGCCTGCTTAGCTATGAAAGCATCGCATGGGACATTTGTCCTCCGCTTGACAGCACTTAAGTCTTTTATGAACTTGGCATATGAAGGGATTTGCTTTAAAGCAGTAAGGAAGGGAATTGTGATAAACGCATAATATTATTATTCATACGCTCCTTTTCAAAGTCGATTGACTCGTTTAACTCTCTAAAACTACTCAGTTTGCTAACTTATTTCGCGATTAACCTGGTAGTACGTACTTTTGTATTTAACATTGCTTGGAAAGGGACATTTTGTATGTATTTTGGTGCCTTTTGTTCTTAAGAAATACATTTGATAAGAAAAGAATGATCAACCAAGTAATATTTGGCCTCTAAAGCAAAAAGTCAACGGGCTAGATCAATCTAGCTCATCCCAAGATCAATTTAGAGATGGCAGAAAGTTTGTGAGATCAATCTAACTCTTTGCTAGATCAATCTTGGAATTATTCCCAACACTTGGATCAATCTAACTCAAGCCAAGATTGATCTAAAAGCCATGCTTTATGCTTTATGTCACCTCCCTCATTTTGCACAACAACCTATAGCTAGTTTGAAAATTAAATGTGGCTACAAATCTCAATCTTAAGAAATATTGTATTTAATACATAGGTGGCTGTTATAAATGGGACAAAATGGATAGTTTCTCTTGGGCTTTAAGTAGAGAAATGAGAGGGAGATCACACAACATATATATATAGTCTTCATTATTGTATTTTTATTATTACCTTAGATATAAATCAATTATCTAAAGCTTGTAATTTTCATTGAAGAGAAATGGAACATACTTCTATAATTCTTGTTTCTACATATATTATGGAGTAAATCTCTTTGCTAAGGTTAAGGATGAAATTTGCAATGTGATTATTATGTTAGTATGATCTTGTTTCTTGGTTAGTATTGTTAAATATTCTTGAATCCTTCTTCTTCTCCATTTAATCAACCATTCCACAATCTCCATACGTTGATTTGACTTTATATATGTCAAGTATATCTAGTTCTTAAGCATAAATTGGGAGATGATATACTTGTGTATTTCTTGAAAGACTGTGTTCTTCCATTCTATGAAAGATTTTTCTCTTTATATCAAGTATATTGAGTTCTTGATTTTCATAGAATCATTATAAATTTGGGATTTCAATCCTTGATATCTTAATGATATGGTAAGTGCTTTACACACTTTATGTGATATTTTAGACTCATCATCTTCTTATTTAAGATGTGACCAAGGAGGATCTTTAAGTTTATGTCATAAACAATCAAGGATTCATTGTACATTTATTAAAATTAGTCTTCGAGGATGCCTTTATCTCCAAATAGACTTTCCAAGCTTAAACAAAGTAATTGTTGAGGTTCTTGAATTAACTTTTTAGTTGACCATTATTTCAATTAAGTCAATTACCCAGAAGGAAAACTAACCATGAGTTCTTAAATGATTAATATGCTTTATCTTTAATTTAATGAATTTCGTATCAATATCTTGTTTTAGCCTTATACAGGAATCTCGCTCAGCTCTTGACGAGTAAGGCCCGTCTCAGTGATATGGCGATGCTTGCGCCCACTGACACCATTTTGCTCTGAAGTATAAGGGCAGGATAATTTCTTTTGCAAACTCTCGTAGCGGAGTGAAAAAAGAGGGAACTTTCGAGGCGCTAAGTAAGCCACCGGAGCAGAACAACAAGTTGGTATTGGTAATTGGTACGCTTTTCTTGGCCGTTATGTTAGCTGCTACGGCTTCTAAAGCGGGGATCAGCTAGTTTTTTCGCCCTGTTTCATTTGTAGATTTTCCCATGCTTTCCGTTGGTCAACAACCAACAAAAGTTCTCGAGAGTTCTTCACTACTCGTACAGGCTTGACGAGAGAATCAGTGGCATTTCATTGTTTAAAAAATGGAACTATATGTTCTTAATATTCTCTAGAGAGAGGATATAGAGAGGTTTTCTTTATTTTGTTGTTATTAGGGAAATGGGTTGGAGAACATCACCCCGAATATATAAGTTTCCAAAATGGTGGTTGGAGACTTTCATAAATTCCACTTCTGCTCCTCAGAGAAATAGAATTTACATTTTTGGTGTCTACGCTTTTATTCCATGACAAAACATACCTTTAAGCCTACTTAAAACTTAATTAGATCACTTAATAGACTTATAAATGATAACACCCATTCATAATTTACATGTATGGTCACAATTAAGATTAATATAAAATTAATCCAACATCTTTAGCATCCATAGAAAAAAAAATAATAATAAAAAAATATGCTACGTCACTTTCCCTAATATAGCAAAAAATGCTAACCTAAGTATTAAAATAGCTTAAATATCATGGTTGTCCGCTTCAACTTTTTTTGGGCGGTGCTACACACATTTCTTTACTCGGTAACACTCCATTTAATTTACTTGATAACACCCCATTTAAATATCTATACTATTATATAAAGCCAAGACCTATTTCAACCACCATAAAGTTGTGTCAAATTTTTGAATTGCTTATCTTACCCCTGTAGTCTCTTTTTTCATTAAAAAATGTGCTTATAAGAGATTTTGAACCTTAGACCTTTGATTATGTAATTCACTACTTAACAACTAGGTCATCTAACATATATTTTAGTTTGAATTAGACATATTTAGAGATGGTGATGGATCGGTTTGGCTAATACCAAACACAACCCATAGTTGCAATAGTGTATCCCAAACCCGATACAGATTTTATTTTTGAAATCTGAACCCGGCCCATCTTGAATTTTTACTAAATCTATCCCAAATCAAATAGAAAAATAGAATTCATCCTAATTTTAACTATATCTTGCCAAATCAACGATGCAAAAAAATAAATCTATTTCAATAGTTTTTCACTCTATTTGAAAGAATTATAAAAATAAATTACATACAAAGAAGGGAGATGAAATCAAATTTAGTTAGAGAGTATCGAGAAGAGGAGGGAGAGATTGAGTTAGGGCGTGTCGGCATGCTACTATATAAATATATATGTTATATTATAAAGGGAAGATATAATTCAACTGTTTCAATGAAGTTGTGTCAAATTTAATAAACTTTCAATAATACCCTCAAAAACTACTCTCAATTACAATAATTAAAAGGGACACAATAGTACACTTCCACTCTCCACTAACCCACGTACACCTCCACTCTCTTTTTATTTACCCACTCTTTCTTTCTCTAGCCAATTAATAGAACCCCAATTGTAATAAATTTTAATACTTATTTATTGATTGATGTAGAAGTTGAGTTACAAATTTTTGTTTCATTGTTATTTTTGGCCTTTTGAAACCAATTCAAGAAAGAAGGGTCTTCATCCTCGAATTCACCAGAAACTTTGGAATTTTTGTTTCATCCTCATATTCTATTCACGTTCTTTAATATATAAAGACAAAGGATTTTAATTCTATTTTTTTCTTCTTCCCAATCAAAATCGAGAGCATAAGGAGAACAAAATTTCCTTCTTCACTTTTGAGTATAGCACTTAAGTGAAAATCTATTTTTGTCTCATTTGCGAAATATTTATTCTATTAATAATATCAATTTGAATATTTGCGTAAATTGATTATGCATTTGTATATATAATTTATACAAATATATGGATACATATTTTTTGGCTTCAAACACCTATGTGGATAAGGGTATTCCCACTTTTGTATGATCTTTTATCTAACAGAATACTAAAAATAGCTTCTATTTTATATTTTCTATTTATTAATAACTTTTCTCCAAAAAATAGTGGTTTATGAAAACAAAAAGAAGTTTTCCCCTTGCTCGTATTATATTCACGTTCTTTAGTATATAGAGGCAAATGATTTTAATTATATTTTTTTCTTCTTCCCAATTAAAATTGATAGCATAAGGGGAAAAAAAATTCCTTCTTCACTTTTGAGTATAGCACCTAAGTAAAAATCTATTTTTGTCTCCTTTGCGAAATATCTATTCTATTAATAATATAAGTTTGAATATTTGCTTAGATTAATTATACACGTTTATAGATAGATATTTGTATATATAATTTATACAAATATATGGATCCATATTTTATTGGCCTCAAATGTGGATAAGGGTATTCCCCACTTTTGCATGATCTTTTATCTAACAGAATACTAAAAATAGCTTCTATTTTATATTTTTTATTTATTAATAAACTTACTCCAAAAAAATAGTGGTTTATGAAAACAAAAAGGAGTTTTTCCCATGCTCATTTTCTATTCATGTTCTTTAATATATAGAGACAAAATATTTTAATTATATTTTTTTCTTCTTCCCAAGAAAAATTGAGAGCATAAGAAAAAAAATATTTTTTTTAACGAATAACATTATTTTTCTTCCTAATGTTATCATTTTTGAATAATTGTCCTATTGTTTTCTTTAATGAATAACAAAAATATTATCCTTTAATATAATAAGTTTTAAGTTATTAATTATTTATTATATTTACTTATCATTTAATCATATTTATAACTGGTATTTTATATTTTATAGTAACTTTTTTTAAATTTTAACATAAATTACACACGCATCACATGTGCACCGTTAGCTAGTATAATTAAACGTAAGCCTGCCAATCGAGTTACATGATTCAAGCTTGAAGTTGTTTACACTCAATTCAAAATATTTTGGGCATGGTCAAGTATGAGCTTAGCCCAAAGGGTGGGGCCTACTGTTTCCAGTTTTGCTTCAAATGTGAGGAGGTGGGCCCCTGTTATTTTTCTAACCGCCATTGACTTGGGAAAAGGCCGGGGGGCAATGGATAGCAAAATTTCTTCACACTTGACAACATTCGATGTGTATTTAGCTACCTTATCGTTATTACTATTCTAAATAAATATTTTAATATTTTAAAATTATTTATAGTTATACATATTTTAAATGTATTTTTTTGTCACTTTTTATATATTTGAAAATTTTTTCTTTTAGTTTTAGAATATTCATTTAAAATGTTAATGCTGTTACATTTTATTAATGAGTTTATTAGACAACATATAATTGGATCCAGTTAGACATATTTGCTATTTAAATTAATGAGCTAATTTTTAATAGTTTTTAGTTAATTATTAGTTAAGCCTATAAACTACTCAAATAAACGTGGGCCAAATGTGTAGATACTTTATATGGATTTGTTAAGATTTTATGGGAACCCTAACTAATCTATATATAAAGAAAATATTAGGTTTATGATCCCCAATATACCAAATTAAAATATGACTCCCTTCTCCCCATTTGAAAAAGAACCAAAAATTTTCATCATCCTCGCATTCCGCATTTGTTTGTTATGAATCTACGTACGCGGTTTAATTGTGTTTTACTTAGATCTTAATGATTTGACATGTTAATTTTAAAAATTAATTTTAATAAGTAGCATTAAAAGCACTTCATATTGAATCATTAAAATTTATATAATATTTATTATTATATATAATTATAAAGATTAAGACTACCGAATTTATAAGGATTTCGGACAGAAAAGTTGTCTTTTGTACGTGCTTGTCCCATGAAAATATTTTTGACAAAAGAAGTCAAAAGGATATAGCTTTAGTTGGTCTGTGACATGCGGCAGCAAACTTGACAGAATTAAAGTTACTTTTAATAATAATAAAAAAAATTTAAGAAGGGGAATTAATGGTGGCCGTACCTACTGCCTGCCCACCAAAATAAATTATGGTTTATGTTTGGTAGGTTTTACTTGGTTATATTTGTTTATTTATTTATTTATTTATTGGTCACCATTCTTTGGGATTATATATATATATTTATATTTGAAGAGTAATGAATTTAATGGAGTGGATCAATTTTATAGATTTGTCCATACTTATATGAATTTGTTTTCTCTTCCTTAAAACTTTACTATATTTGATTTAAAGATTTAAAGAAATCGGACTAAAAATCTATCCTTTCAAATACTCCATGCCAAAACACAAAATAACCGCAATTAACGCCACAACTCGATATAACAAAAAGAGAAAAAAAAAAAAGATCAAGAACACAATATTGTGTTAAAAATTATGGAGTGCCAATTTCGTCCTATTTCGTAATGTACTTTTGTGTCGATTCTAATTAAAGTTGTCACCCCTAGCCAAAATAAAGTGATTTTCTATTTTATAAATGACATGGCTATTAGCACTTTATATAAATACTGAAAACCTGCAAAATATTTTCAATACATATAAAATATCACTAAAAATAATGTTAAAATAATTAAAATACAAGTGCAAAATGCTAATATGATTGCCCTTTATAAAAAGGAGAGATTTATATAATCGGGTTCTCTTCAATTTTCTTCCAACAAGAACATGTTCCTAAGTGTCAGAGTCAGAGACCCACTATCCAGCTCTCTGAATGTGGGCCATCCAGATCTCAAAGCTCTCTCACAGCCTTAAAAAAACACTAGTATACCAGGCCAGATGAAGAGAAAATAGCTGATAAGCACCCAAAACTGTTATTTTTAATTCCCCAAATGCCGAAATTTAACTGTCAAAAATTGCATTATGTTATCTAATGTTGACATTTAGTTGTTTTATAGGTTCTTGTCTCAATTGATATAATTAAATGCTTAACTTTGTTGATTATGTGAGACAGGACACCTAAAGTTGCTCGAATAGTTTTTAAAGCATAACTTTTTGCTCGGAACTCCGAATCATGCGTTTCTTGAGCCTAAAATCAAGAGAATTTCGAGAGCTACAACTTTACAGTTCAACACTTTTCCAAATTCGGCCATCTTCATATCCGAAATTTCATTACAACATTCCGGAAGCAAAAGAAAAAAAGATAGAAAAATATCCCAAAAGTGTGTATGCCCACTCTCATATTTTTAATCACTCAACCCATAACCCAACACTCCACTACCTAGACAATGACCACATTATTCTCTTACACACCCCACTCTCTAAACAAAGCTTACTACTTTCTTACACCCCCTCACCCCATTGTCTACTTTCATCATTAATATTCTCTCTCATTTTCTCACATATATTCATGGCCAAGGAAACCCATCGTGAGTTTTGAAAGAGAGTTTGTTCTAGAGAGAGAAAATATTTGAGTGATACATATTTTTCTTCTTCTTGTATTATTGTTTCATTTTATTGAAGAAGACAATATTGTAGAGTATTGAGAAAAACTATTTTACTCACATATTTGGAGATATTTAAGGAGCTATTTTATCATTTATTTTGTTCTTCTATCTTTATGGAAGGCTAATCTCCCTTTCAAGGGGAGAGATGAAGCCTCATTTTTATTTGTGATTTAGAATTTTATAATATTGCATAAATATACTCATTTGTGATTTTTCTTAAATAAGATCTTTGGATCACTCTACATACCATAGGTGATCCCATGTTGGTTTTTATACTTGACTTAAGAGATGAGCTACATACAATAGGATTTTCTTAAGTTCATTTTATTTTCCAAATTTATCTTCTAGTTCTTTAATGTTAATGTAAGTAAGTGACAACCTGGTATTATTATTATTTCTAAAAGAAGAAAATATAGATCTTGAAAGGAAAAATCTCTTATAAACAAATAAATTGTCAAATACTATTTGATTAGCTTTTGGGTTCACTCTACATACCATATGTGATTCCATTTAATCAAACTAGTATAGAATTTATTTTGGGTATATATGTGCAATAATATATTATTCTAGATCCATTGATAATTTGGTGGTGGATTCTTAACTCTTGAAATCCCTACACTTTATTTCTCCAAAACAACTTTCTCTATTTTTATTACATTTTATTAGTATTAAAATTGTTCTTAAGAAAAGTAAGCATTTCTAAAAGATAAAAAAAAAATGGTTTTTATTCTAAATCTATTATTTTCTCAATTTTGTTTTCATTGATTCATAAAACAACTCCCGTGGATTTGACCCCTTACTACTACTATCTACGTTACTAATATATTTTGTAGGTACATAAGGGTTTTTGATCAAGCTATTTTTAGCGACGAAGATAGCTTCCTATCAAATGGCGCCATTGCCGGGGAGTTGACGCCAATGAAAATGACATGAAGACTTTTTGAGATTTGTTAGATTTAGTTGTAATTATTCGATTTGGTTGTAAAAATTAATTTATTTTTTTTGGACATTTTGGACTGTTTAAAAATTGTAATACATATGGAGACAATTTAACAAACAGCAAAACGTTCAAAGTGAAAACTTCCAATTTCCGGGGATGTGGTCCCAATTGTTTTCCGTTTACCACAAATGAGGACACGTGGGCCCCATTTTTTCGCCGCCATTGACTTAATCTGACCATAAAAATACTAGCCTTGCATTACTTAACTCAATTTTTTTTTAAAAGATATTAACATTAACACTTTATAATAAATATTTAACAGTTTAATATTGTTTTTAATAACCAAAAAATGTCTCGAAAAATCCGTATAAAGTATCATAATTTTGAAGTGTTAGACACCTTAAACTACTTTTTGTAATGTTAATATCATTATCCATTATAAAAGCTTAATTCAATCCGTCACTATCATTTACATGTAACAGTTCTCAACTACAATCTCACTGGTACATATATGCATTGCGGTGAATATGTACCATGTTTAATTAATAGTATATAAGGCGATAAAGATACATTTTAGAGCTGTTTTTATCATCACCCCAATTAATGGGAGAAAATAATTTTTTGAAGGAGGGATAAAATATTGACCTAGGGAGAAGATCTGATGATAAAAACACTTTTAAATTATATAGTAGTCGAGCATTACTTAACTCAATTTTTTTTGAAATGATAATAATAATACTAACACTTAATAATTATTTTTAATGACAAAAAAATATCCTAAAAAATTGGTGTAAAGTATCATAATTTTGAAATGCTAGATTACTTTTTGTAATGCTAGTATCATTATCCATTTTAAAAGCTTAACTCAAAAGTGATTTTTAAGTGGTCACCATCATATCGATCATTACTCAACTACAGTATCATTGGTACGTATGTGCATTGTGGTAAGTATGTATCATGCTCAAATAATAGTATATATGATAATAAAGATACATTTTTTAAGGAGGGAGAAAATGTTGTTTACGCTCAGCAATATGCAATGATTTATTAGAAAACCCGAATTAATTTCACCTCTAGAACATATACATCTTAGGGGTGAGGATTATTCAAGATCGGAAATTAATAGCACACCCCTATTTTAACTTATTGAACATAAATATAACTAATTTAAATAATTAACAACTGGTGATAAAATAAATGGACGACAATTTCCTTTTAATGTGTTTGGTAACATTTTGACATTGCATAGTCGTATGAATCTTTGAGAAAGGAAACACTAATCAATTTTTGATTAAGATAACTGTATATTTGGAATAATTAAATTTTTTATGCTTCAAAATTAAGTTGATTTTTAATTTAAAAAGTGATCGTTAGAGCATTTTTAATTATAGTATAAAAATTGACTTGTAAATCATATGTGCCAATTCATTTTTACAAGAAGACTTGAATACTAAAAAAAATATACTCCAATGGTACTTTTGTTACGTCTTTTGTAAATATTAAAATATATAATAAGATTTCAACACTTAATAACTATCAATTTATGCAATTTATGGAGAAGACAGTTGGAAATGCTCTTAGTCAAAAGAACAGCAATATATTTTTGTTAGTTAAAAGAATTTTTATGAAAAATAATATTAACGTTGTTCTTAGTCCAATAGGGGCCAAACTCTAAATCGACATTTTTTTGAGATGAAGACGTAAAACCACGCGCAGAAACCGCGTGATGTCTGAATAGTTACGGGTAGTTGTGTTCAAAAATAGAAATTCTTAGTTTTAGCGAGTTTAGAGTTTTTGTCAAGAACAAGAAAGTGAGTGAAGAAGCCAAGTTTTCCTCCCAAAATTTTACAAAAGCACTAGAGCAAACCCTACATTTCAGAAAGAGAAATACAATAAAATTCAAGAAGATCCCTGAATTTCTTTTGCTTTCCTTAATTTTTTTCTCCAAAAAGAGTAGTTAGATGAGCATACAGTAGAATAGAAAAAGAAGGTGCCAAAATAATTTCCAATTCCCTGAATTTTGTTTTTAAACAAGCAAAACCAACTGGGACTAAGAGCTAGAGTAAGGTGAAGGTGAAGCTCGCTACTTTATTATTATCATCATTTTCCGTTTGATAATAAGATGTGAACTAATAGGAAAAACAATCTATTTGTCGAAAAACTTGGAAAATAAGTCGGGGATGTAGTTTTTGTCCTTTTCCAAGAAATTTTCTTTTTGATGAGGAAGAATTTATAATCTTCCATCTTGTTACGAAAGGAACACTTATCACCAAAATAAAACAAAATTTTCCTCAGTGTGCAACTCCGGCCATGTGAAATAGAAAAAGCATATTCTCTGTAACTTTTATTTTCTGTATTATTTTCTTTTGGTTGGAACAGAGGAACAAACCTGGTACAGTTTTCCTTCTTTGCTTGGTTAAAACCTTTCATTTTGCTTTTGAGTTATGTAGATTTTTGATTGATTGTGTTTGTGTGTAGCCTCTTTGATATGGTCCTTTGATCTAGGAGAGAGGGGAAGAATAGGTTTTTTTGTGGCTTGATGAACTCTGAATATGAAGTCATGGGCCATTTTCTTCTTTAATTTTCACCATTCAGAGCTAAAATTGATTTTTTACACCTACCCATAGTTGAATTCAAGACTCGGTTCCTCTCCGTTATCTTTTCAGTTCAATTTCCTTCGATAGGGTCAAATTTGAGAGCTAAATTGATGAATTTTTTCACGAAAATTTAGTGGAGAATTGGAGATGACCTCTAATGAGTAGAGAAAATTCCGCTGTTTAGCCCTTCCACTATTAAATTGATCATCAGATTATGTTTTTCTTAAATTCTTCGCCCCTCTTTCAAATGCTCTAATAATGTTCAAATTTGTAAAAGCTTTCACACGCGGGGAGATAAAATTCTTTCCTGCCAGCGATTTGCTGAAGAGAAGCCCTGATCTCTACATTGAAAGGTGTATGCTTATTGGCTAGTCCAAATGTTCAAGGATTTAAACTATAATTTTTGCACCCACCCTTAATTTTCCTTTCACTATTCTCAAACTTTTCTCACAAAACGTTAAAAACTAACAAAAAAGTTTGAAACATAGATGTATGATTTGGTAAAATTTCTATTGCTTTTTTTGTTTTTTCCATTGGAATCCAATTCCTTCAGCGATGTGGGCATCTCACCGAATACCTCATCTTCTTTCCTAACTCCTCAGAAAAACTAAATTGTTTTTCCAATTATTGATCTAGCCTTTTTAATCAAACAGGTAGAGTTGTTGTTTGACTTCTACTTTTTAAGAAACACTAGTTTCCTTCTCAAGAGGACTGTCGCCTTGAAGCTGATATTACACATTCAAAAGGGAGAAAACCCTCATTGTAGAATATAACCACCATTTGAGAAGGTGCTAGTGTATCTAGGATGCAGATTTTAGATTCAGTTCTCAAAACTTAGTATGTTTCTGTTGACAGCACATTTAGCATTAGGATAGAGTATTGTGTATTTGAGAAATTGAGTTATTATATATGTGTATGTCGATGCCGTTGGTCTATATCAAATAAGAGGGTTCATCCATTCAGATCCAACAGTTGTTTGAGTTAATATAATAAGTGGTTTGGTTCTGTTCGGTTGTATTTGTTTTGAACTATGAGAAAACACAGCAGTCCAATTCGGTTTTGTTTCTGGATTTGAAAACCTGATCCAACACAATCCAAACAAGTAAGAACATCCGATAAAACTGTATTGGATTGGGTCTATTATTTCTTTTGCTTGTTTTTGGATTCTGAACAACCACAATCTGCACCGTGCCAGACTGATAGCTCAATAGCTTCCCAAATACACTATAGACTTGACAAAGTTAATGTCTTCTCTTCGTATTACGAGTCGATTGTTATTGGGGATGTAACTAACATAAGGGCTGTGGCTGAATGCAGAATCGGCTACAATTGTTCAAGAGGCCTGCTGAGATACTAGCTGGTAACTTCACATTTGCTCTGTATATTCTGTTTTGCCTCATATGTTCTTTTGTAATAATCATATTACAAACTTAGTCTGGTAACTCTACACTCAAATCTGAATGCTCAGTTTTGCTTCTTATGTTCTTTGTTATGATCACATATTCACTTTAGATATAATTCAATTCCTTCATGGTTTTTGAGGAACTTACTTCAACCAGTTGAAGAACAAAACCAATTTTCTGAGCAATTAATTAAAAGAATAAATATGCCTAGCTATCTGTGTATTATGTTCGACTTGAATGCAAATTTTTTTGTTTCCACTTAGTTTTTCTTCACTACAGAACCCCAATCAACTCAAGTTTGAATTCAATTTATGTTTGCAGGTAAAGATCGTTGACGTGCACTGCTGCAAGATATCACTACATATTAGTCTGCATATATCTACAAATCTGTTTACGCATATCCAATTGTGAGTAATTCGTGTTGGCCGCTGGTCCCACAATTGATTTTAACTGTATGAATGTCCTTTCACAATAATAATTGTGATGCATGTGCCCTTCCTTAGTAAATGTTGATGCCCCAAAATCTGGTTAGTTTTACCCCATAGTTGATTCCGCCCATTAGAGAGAAACAAATTTCAATTTTCTGTACGAATCCGTCACTTTAGCTTGTGCATCGTTGCAGGATAAAAAATTTATCAGTTGTATATGTCGATTATCATGTGAGATCAATAATTTTCATGAGAAATAGGAAAATGTATAGATTGAGTCCCTATCATGATCCCAATATTTAACTAACATTTATATTATCAATAAAATACTAAAATCAGATTATAAATACCGTGATAGTATGAATAAAGGCCAGAGAAAGACGAAGATAATTAAAATACCTCGACCAAATTGAAGTATTAATACAAGTATATTTAAAAGTCGAAACACCTGTTAACTCAATATTCTTTCTGGTTTTGGATTCATTTTATAAAGTTGTAAAAGTCAATATGATCATGTTTGCCTAGTACTTTATACGTGATTCAATTATATTGCTAAATATTGAATCGTATGAATCATAAGAAGAACGTTACGGGTTGTGTTACTAGGAATCATGCTCAGTTTATATGTGTAACACGATTCATCTCGATTTAGCTGTGAAACGTGAAATCGTAAAACTTACCATCTGTTGACAGCTCATTTAGCATTAGGATGGAGTATTGTGTATTCAAGAAATTAAGTTGTTAGATCTGTGTATGTCGATGCCGTTGGTGTATATCAAATAAGGGGGTTCATCCGTTCTGATCCAACAGTTGTTTTGAGTTAATATAAAAAATGGTTTGGTTCTATTTGGTTCTATTTGTTTTGAACTATAAGAAAATGCAGCGATCCAATCAATTTTTGTTTTTGGATTTGAAAATCTGATCCAAGACAATCCAAATGAGTCAAAGCATCCGATTAAACTGTATTGGATTTGGTCTGTTGTTTCTTTTGCTTGTTTTTGGATTCTGAACAGCCATAATCTGACATAATTAATGTGTTCTATTCATATTACGAGTCGGATAATTATTATTGGGGATGTAACTAACAAAAGGGCTGTGTCTGAATGCAGAATCGGCTACAATTTTTCAAGAGGTCTGTTGAGATATTAGCTGGTAATTTCACATTAGCGCTGGGCATTCCGTTTTGTCACATATGTTCTTCTGTAATAATCACATTACATACCTAGTATAGTAAATTGACTCTTAAATTTGAATGCTCAGTTTTGTTTCGTACGTTCTTTGTTATGATCACATATTCACTCTTAAATCTGATCCAACACAGTCCGAACAAGTCAGAACATCCGATAAAACTGTATTGGATTGGGTCTATTATTTCTTTTGCTTGTTTTTGGATTCTGAAAAACCACAATCTGCACCGTGCCAGACTGATAGCTCAATAGCTTCCCAAATACACTATAGACTTGACAAAGTTAATGTCTTCTCTTCGTATTACGAGTCGATTGTTATTGGGGATGTAACTAACATAAGGGCTGTGGCTGAATGCAGAATCGGCTACAATTGTTCAAGAGGCCTGCTGAGATACTAGCTGGTAACTTCACATTTGCTCTGTATATTCTGTTTTGCCTCATATGTTCTTTTGTAATAATCATATTACAAACTTAGTCTGGTAACTCTACACTCAAATCTGAATGCTCAGTTTTGCTTCTTATGTTCTTTGTTATGATCACATATTCACTTTAGATATAATTCAATTCCTTCATGGTTTTTGAGGAACTTACTTCAACCAGTTGAAGAACAAAACCAATTTTCTGAGCAATTAATTAAAAGAATAAATATGCCTAGCTATCTGTGTATTATGTTCGACTTGAATGCAAATTTTTTTGTTTCCACTTAGTTTTTCTTCACTACAAAACCCCAATCAACTCAAGTTTGAATTCAATTTATGTTTGCAGGTAAAGATCGTTGACGTGCACTGCTGCAAGATATCACTACATATTAGTCTGCATATATCTACAAATCTGTTTACGCATATCCAATTGTGAGTAATTCGTGTTGGCCGCTGGTCCCACAATTGATTTTAACTGTATGAATGTCCTTTCACAATAATAATTGTGATGCATGTGCCCTTCCTTAGTAAATGTTGATGCCCCAAAATCTGGTTAGTTTTACCCCATAGTTGATTCCGCCCATTAGAGAGAAACAAATTTCAATTTTCTGTACGAATCCATCACTTTAGCTTGTGCATCGTTGCAGGATAAAAAATTTATCAGTTGTATATGTCGATTATCATGTGAGATCAATAATTTTCATGAGAAATAGGAAAATGTATAGATTGAGTCCCTATCATGATCCCAATATTTAACTAACATTTATATTATCAATAAAATACTAAAATCAGATTATAAATACCGTGATAGTATGAATAAAGGCCAGAGAAAGACGAAGATAATTAAAATACCTCGACCAAATTGAAGTATTAATACAAGTATATTTAAAAGTCGAAACACCTGTTAACTCAATATTCTTTCTGGTTTTGGATTCATTTTATAAAGTTGTAAAAGTCAATATGATCATGTTTGCCTAGTACTTTATACGTGATTCAATTATATTGCTAAATATTGAATCGTATGAATCATAAGAAGAACGTTACGGGTTGTGTTACTAGGAATCATGCTCAGTTTATATGTGTAACACGATTCATCTCGATTTAGCTGTGAAACGTGAAATCGTAAAACTTACCATCTGTTGACAGCTCATTTAGCATTAGGATGGAGTATTGTGTATTCAAGAAATTAAGTTGTTAGATCTGTGTATGTCGATGCCGTTGGTGTATATCAAATAAGGGGGTTCATCCGTTCTGATCCAACAGTTGTTTTGAGTTAATATAAAAAATGGTTTGGTTCTATTTGGTTCTATTTGTTTTGAACTATAAGAAAATGCAGCGATCCAATCAATTTTTGTTTTTGGATTTGAAAATCTGATCCAAGACAATCCAAATGAGTCAAAGCATCCGATTAAACTGTATTGGATTTGGTCTGTTGTTTCTTTTGCTTGTTTTTGGATTCTGAACAGCCATAATCTGACATAATTAATGTGTTCTATTCATATTACGAGTCGGATAATTATTATTGGGGATGTAACTAACAAAAGGGCTGTGTCTGAATGCAGAATCGGCTACAATTTTTCAAGAGGTCTGTTGAGATATTAGCTGGTAATTTCACATTAGCGCTGGGCATTCCGTTTTGTCACATATGTTCTTCTGTAATAATCACATTACATACCTAGTATAGTAAATTGACTCTTAAATTTGAATGCTCAGTTTTGTTTCGTACTTTCTTTGTTATGATCACATAGTCACTTTAGATAGAATTCATTTCCTTCATGGTTTTTGAGCAACTTACTTCAACCAATTGAAGAGCATAATCAATTTTCTAAGCACTTAAAGAATAAATATGCCTTGCTATCTTTGTATTATGTTCCACTTGAACGCAACTTTTTATTTTTTTGGCTACAGAACCCTAATAAACTCTTGTTTGAATTCAATTTATGTTTGCAGGTAAAGATCCTTGTCGTGCACTGCTGCGAGATATCACTACATCTATCTACAAATCTGTTTGTGCATCCAATTGTGAGTATTGCGTGTGGGCCGCTGGTCGCACAATTAATTTTAACTATATGAATTTCCTTTCACAATAATACTTGTAATGCATGTGCCCTTCCCTAGTAAATGTTGATGCCCCAAAATCTGGTTAGTTGTACCCCATTGCTGATTCCGCCCATTAGAGAGAACCAAATTTCAGTTTTTTGTATGAATCCGTCACTTTAGCTTGTGCATCGTATCAGGATAGAAAATGTATCAACTGTGTACATTGATTATCATGTGAGATCAATAATTTTCATGAGAAATAGGAAAATGTATAGATTGAGTCCCTAGTATGATCCCAATATTCAACTCAAACATTTATATTGTCAATAAAATACTGAAATCATATTATAAATACTGTGATAGTATGAATAAAGGCTAGAGAGAGACGAAGACAGTTAAAATACCTTGACCGAATTGGAGTATTAATACAAGTATATTTAAAATTCGAAACACATGTGAAGTCAATATTCTTTCTGGTTTTCGATTCATTTGATAAATTTGTAAAAGTCAATATAATCAGGTTTGCCTTGTATTTTATGCATGATTTATTTATATTGCTACCTATTGAATTGTATGAATCGTAAGAAGAATGTTACGTGTTTTATTACTTAACTAGGAATCATGTTAAGTTTAAATGTGTAAAACGATCCATCTCGATTTAGCTCTGAAATGTGAAATTGTAAAATTCTGATAACTATGTGTAAAATCTTATTATCCTACAGTAAGGATCTAGTATTTGTTCTATCCATTCTTCCTTGATTATTGTTATTGTCAAAGTCTTAGTGATAGAGATCTAGCAGGTTAAGCATCTAGTTGATAAGGCCAAGGTGACTGCGCCGTATGTTCTTCACTGCTAGAAGAAAGTATAAGCGAAAAGTGGTTGGTAGAAGGTTTAATCAGAAGGAAGTTATAGATTATTTCAATAAGTTGGTGATTGATTCTGTTGAGAGAGATTTAGGCCTAATGTTATTTTTTGATTTGGATTATTTTATTATTGTAATAGTAGAAGCATTTATGGCTTTCGATCACACTACATGTGTTATGGCCGAGCAAGACAGTATTCAGTTAGCAGGGATCTAGCAGGTTAAGTGTCTAGTTGTTCAGGCAAAGCGACTGCCCCGTATGCTCTTCACAGCTAGAAGAAAGTATAAGGCAAAAGTGGTTGGTAAAAGGTTAAATCAAGAGGAAGTTCTAGATTATTTTAATTAATTGGTGCTTGATTTCATTGGGAGAGATATAGGCCTACTTCTATTAATGATTTGGATTATTTCATTATTGTAATTATACACGCATTTGTGCCTTTCGATTACACTTCATGTTTTATGGCCGAGCAAGACAACATTCAGTTAGCTACATGTCTTATGGCCGAGCAAGAGAATATTCAGTTAGCTACATGTTCTTATGGCTGAGCAACTACATGTCGCATGGTCGAGCAATTAGTAGGGATCTAACAGGTTAAGCGTCTAGTTGATCTGGCCTACGCGACTGCATCATATGCATTTCAGAGCTAAAAGAAAGGTTCTAGATGAAGCTCATCTTCAGATTGTGCTGTCTTTGAGTTGCTCTTATCATTTTAAGATCTTTATTATAAATTTATAAGTCGGATCGGGTGTCTCTACATTACCCTTTTAGACCAAAGTATATAGCGTTTCTTCTATTTTTTTTAGAGGCAATGGGTTTAAAAGGGTCTCTTTCAAAATTAAAATAAGTGAAAGGACGTGTTCTTTTTTTATTATAAAGTAAGGACGACCAATATCAAAAAGACACTTAGCAGTACTCAAATTATTCCAAAAGACCCAAAACACTCTCGAATTCATTGCAAAAACGATTTTGCACTAAATGGGACTGCAACTTGTCAAGATGAATTAAGTGTAAAAACAATTTTGGTGGCTTGATGAACTCTGTATATTGAAGAGATGGGCCATTTTCTTCTTTAATTTTCACAATTTACAGCTAAAATTGATTTTTTACACCAACCCATAATTGAATTCAAGACTCAGCTCGTCTCCGTTATCTTTTTGGTTCAATTTCCGTCGATAGGGTCTAGTTCGAGGGCTAAATTCACGATTTTTTTCATGAAAATTTAGTGGAGATGACCTCAAATTAGTAGAGAAAATTCTGCTCTTTAGCCCTCCCACTATTAAATTGATCATCTGATTATGTTTTTCTTAAATTTTTTGCCCCTCTTTCAAATGCTCTAATAATGATCAAATTTGTTTGGACATGTAAAAGCTTTCACACACGGGGAGATAAAATTCTTTCCTGGAAGCGATTTGCTGAAGAGAAGCCTTGATCTCTTTATTGAAAGGTGTATGCATATTGGCTAGTGCAAATATTCAAGGATTTAAACTACAATTTTTGAACCTACCCTTAATTTTCCTTTCACTATTCTCAAATTTTTCTTCACAAAACGTTAACAATTGACAAAAAGTTTGAAAAATAGATGAAGGATTTGGTGAAATTTCTATTGCTATTTTGTTTTCCAATGAAATCCTATTCCTTTGACGACAGGGGCATCTCACTGAATCCCTCATTTTCTTTCCTAATTTCTCATGAAAACTAAATTGTTTTTACAATAATTGCTTGAGGTTTTTAATCAAACAAGCAGAGTCGCTGTTTGACTTTCACTACTTTTAAGAAACACTAGTTTCCCTTCTCAAGCGGACTGTCACCTTAAAGCTGATATTACACATTCAAAAGTGAGAAAACCCTCATTGTAGAATATAACCACTGTAGGAGAAGGTGCTAGTGTATCTAGGATTGTGTTGGTGTATATCAAATAAGTGGGTTCATCCGTTCAGATCCAACAGTTGTTTGAGTTGTACGGTTGTATTTGTTTTGAACAATGAGAAAACGTAGCGATCCAATTATTTTTTGTTTCTGGATTTGAAAATCTGATCCAACACAATCCAAATGAGTCAAAGCATCCGATAACATTGTATTGGATTGGGTCTGTTGTCTATTTTGCTTGTTTGTGCATTCTGAAGAACCATAATCTGCACCGTACCAAACTGATAACTTGATAGCTTCCCAAATACACTATAGGCTTCACATAATTATTGTCTTCGCTTCATATTGCATGTCGGATTATTATTATTTTACTAGCAATAAGGGCTTTGCCTGAAAATTTGAACGCTCAGCTTTGCTTGTTATGTTCTTTATTATAATCAAATATGCACATTAGAATTCTTTTCCTTTGTAGTTTATAAACAACTAACTTTAACCAATTGAAGAACATAACCAATTTTCTAAGCACTTAAAAGAATGAACGTGCCTAGCTATTTGCGTGTTATGTTGAACGCATTTTTCTCTTTCACTTTGTTTTCATGGCTTCATGAAAAATTCACAACTGAATCCAGTGGAACTCTCTGTCCCTGTCCATGGATCCTTCTTCATACTCCACACAAGCCTTGATCATCTTGTTTGTTTTTCTTTATTATAGAACTCCAATTAAGGTCAAATTCTCTTTATATTTTTGCAGTTAAAGATCCTTGACGTGCATTGCTGTGAGAAATCACTACATCTATCTACAAATCTGTTTGCACATCCAATTGTAGGTATTGTATGTGGGCCGCTGGTCCATCAATTAATTTCAACTCTATGACTGTCTTTATACAATTATAATTGTAATGCAAGCGGCCAAGGGTTCCCTTGTGAATGGTGATGCCTCAATATCTTGTTAGTTTGGTTCTCACTTCCTTAATCTCAAGGCTACCTTCCAGAATTATTCATGTTTTATCCCATAACTGATTCCGCCCATTAGAGAAACCAAATTCAGTTTTCCATACGAGTCCCTCACTTCAGGTTGTGAATCATATTAGGGTAGGAAAAGACCCTTGATTTTGCATGAGTTCTAATATATATATATATATATATATATCTTATATACTTGGTAATGGATGGGTTCAATTCATGTTCATATCATTTTTATCATGTTTCGGGTGTTATCTTTACTTCTCAATTAGAAGAGATATTTTCCATAGGCGAAAAGTTCAGATAAATGTATAAAAATAGATAATATACTCTACATCTATACTATATATAAAAGTACGAATAATTTAAGTATTTTTCCCTTTTTTTGTAGATACAAATATGCCCTTAATTTTAAATAAAATATTTTAAGATTTACATTAAAAAAAAATAATTATAACTTCATATATTTTTATATTATAGTATTTATATTCCAAATAAATTTAAACTGTACTTTATTTGGTTAAACTAATTAAACAAGTTAGAATTATATTAGTAATAGTATTTCAAATAGTGTATAACTTTATATATTTTTATATCGGTATGAGTATTTTAAATAAATTTAAATTCTACTTTATTTAGTTAGAATAATTATATAAATTAGAGTTTATGTTAAATTAGGTGTTTTCTAAAACTCACCGCAAAAGTATGAATATTTAATAAATCTAATATATACTTTATATATAAAAAGTATGAATAACTTAATTGTTTTTTTTCCCTTTTTTGAAAAGACAAATATGCTACTGATTTTAAATACAAGATTTTAAGATTTACCTAAAAAAAAATTATAACTTCGTATATTTTTATATTATAGTATTAGTATTCCAAATAAATTTAAACTCTACTTTATTTAGTTAAACTAATTAAATAAGTTAGAATTATATTAGTATTAATATTTCAAATAGTGAATAACTCCATATATTTTTATATTTGTATTAGTATTTTAAATAAATTTAAATTCTATTTTATTTGGCTAAAATAATTATATAAGTTAGAGTTTATGTTAAATTTCTAAAACTTGCTACAAAAGTAAGTATATTTAATAAGCCGTATTAAAGTTACAAAGTTATTTAATATTAACTTATACATCATCAGGCTATACAATATATTATTTATTGAGTGTAATATTATTTCGTAATACTGTACATTATAATCCATATAGGCTTAATAGAATTAATTATCTACCAAATTTAAAAATTTATTAAAAATATATTACTCTCTTACATATCTGATCAATTTTGTCCTGTATCTATAACATTTTTATATAGTTGATCGATTTTATGATTTTCTTGTAATTATTAATTAATTTTACACTTGATAGTACGTTTTTGCTTATTTGTGATTATTTTTATTTCGTAGTAATTATTCAATTCTTAGTATATACGTATTCATTAAGGAACTAATTAATCACTTTTATTAGACACTAAAACTACGTGCAACGCACGTGCACAAAAACTAGTTGACATAAATATTTGATATAAAAAGCTGACATATCATTGTGTCAATTGATCATAACTAATAAAATTCTTTTAACCAATACACCACATGTGATGCCCCGAATCCCGTAATGAGATTTTCACCTCTGGGACACGGTTAATCACGGATGCCGTACTCGACGGCGGGTTTAAATTCATAAAAACACAACTTTTAAAAACTTTTATTGAATAAAACCTGATTATAAACAAATTCCCTTTTTGTAAAATTTTGGCATGTGGGGTTTATTCAGTTAATAAACCGCCATGTAAAAATTAAAACCAATCACATACCAATTCACATTAAAACAACTCCACATATAAAAATCAACTTAACAAGTTTACATCGAAGATGTTCACATATCAAAACCATAATTAAAGCTTATACAAAAGATCTTTTACAAAATAACATAACCAATCGTTTTATACAACAAGGTCCTTTTCATAAAGGACCCAAAAGATAGCATATGGACATCAGAGGTCTCTAGACTCGTAGATCACGCGCCATTCCCCAATGCTTGACCTGCACAACTATTTAGAAAATGGGATGAGCCAAAACCAGGCTCAGTGGGAACTATATAAGTTTTATATAGAAAACACGCGTTGTAATCAAACACGCACGTGCCTTGTAATTAAACATAATTTCTACTTTTAATAATGAACATAGTGCAAATGCAACCTCCTCATAGCATGCAAACCACATCACTAGGATGCCCATCCTAGCAACCGAAAGTTACCCAAACCAACTACTTTAGTCCTGACTCTTAAATCCTTATATGGATTATACTCAACGAGTTTTAAGTAACTGATATCATGAGCTAGGGTTCGTTATGCCATGGCATTCATTACTTTCCACTTTGCTTATAATACATTATGAAATCCGTCAATTCGTACATGACTACATAACTTCTCAATAATCCCACAAAACCACGCGAGGAGTACGAATAATAATAACAAGAGATATGATACAACATTCATAACAATAATAAGCAAGCAAATATCAATCAATCATATCTCTTGTATAAAGCCTCAAGCTTACACCCCGCGGTCACTAGGCTTAGAGCATCGGTTCCCAAAGGACCCCAAGCTCTAAACTAATCGTGTCTCCTCCAAGTGAGAGAACTGCTCAGGGACTTGGTCTTATCTCGTAATTCATTTGGAGTTGAACCCGCGCAGGACATTTTTTCGGGGACTATGCTCCAAATAGTTAACAAGAAGACACCCGTACAAGCACTTTCCCCTAAGGACGAAACTACCTTAGGATGTTTCACCTAAGTGTAGGGCTACTACTTCTCGGAACACCATTCTGTTGATAGAGCCACACGATCTAATCCGCAAGCCAGGGAAGCTATAAATGCAGGACTACGAAACTCATCCGCGAGAAGGCAATATACATCAATATGATAATATAACAGGCGGCTATCACCGCACTGTACTGGGTAGCCCTTTCATTTGTCTGTTTTGGGTGGCTCCACTCCAGTGTACTGGGTAGCCCTTTCCCTTATTCATTTTGGGTGGCTCCATTCTAGCTATAACTCTTGGTATATATATCCCAGTACCTCCGGCCTGGTATTTGTATCCCGGTACCCCCGGCCTTACTATGGTGCACCTGTATACGTATACAATGGTATTTATATCCCAGTACCTCCGGCCTGGCATTTATAGCCCGGTGCCCCTGGCTTGGCATTTGTATCCCGGTACCCCCAACCTTATTATCATGCAAACAGCAAACATATCAACAAATCTCACAAATAGAATCACAACCAATCACATTATATAGGGCTCTAACCCTAAATCAATTGGGGCTTCAACCCACAACTAGTATTAGTGGTTAAACATAGCAACTAAAACCTTACAATCAATGCCCGCATAGATAAATGGGCCAAAGCATCAATCAAGAACATGTATATACAACATAGATGTCCCAACGTCATTATCAATATCATTATAGCAAATGTGATCGCATCAACATCAATATATCCATTCAACATTGACATATATACATATCACAAGCCCACATAATCTATCGCGCATTTGGCTATCGACGCATTACGACTATAGCCTTATCGTTGCATGTTTATTCACATTTTACGGCCAATCGATTCATTATCATCATCTCTCATTACGTAATGTGCCAAGAGTGTAAAACTAAGGCCGTATGATTCGAATCATAGTTCTTAGGTTATTCTATCAAGCCAAGCATCGGCTCTTATGATTCTCGCTTTACCGGTACGCTGACGGCATGCTCGCCCCTTATTATTATAGCTAAGGTGACATGCACCTCGCCAAATTACGTTATTCATATTTCTAAGACGTACCAAGGTTATATTCTCATTGCTAGTTCTAGCAATAACTTACATAAGGCACTATACTCAAAGATTGTTGCATTCGGTTCCGTCTTAGTGGGTTTTAGTACAAGTCTCACGAATAATGCCTTATTCTTATAACCGATAACCTATCTAGGCATATTCATCACTTATATCCCACAATCAAGTATCCTTAAGGCATCAATCCAAAAACCCCAAACTATAGGTCATACATATAACTGCGAGATGGGTTTCATAAGAACCATTGCGTATACGAACTAAAACATGGGTCTACATGTTAAATCATGCAATTGAAATCATATTCTATCAATATAAATCATTATTCGAAGCTTAATCTAGCCCAAACCCCATGGAATGCATACAACCTACGGTTTTGATAAAATCCCCAAATTTGTGTATAAATTTCTAATACAACACAATATAATTTGAAAAGTAAGTTTAGTATTAGTGTTCGCACCTCTATTGTTGATATTTCACGCAATTAAACTGCTTCGAGAAGTGTAGGCGCCACAATTCCAAAGCCTTAGCTTCCCCCTTGAGCTCCAATGGTGGTGACATGAAGAGGAAGATGATGAATAGTGATGAGGGTGTGGATTTAGGGCTTGAATCTTTGTTTATGATGAATAAATCATCAAAACCCTCATGAATCTCTCACTTCCTCTATCTAGAACTCTCTTGAGGTGTTGTGGAGTGTGTGGGTCGATTTGGGTGTGTTAGGGTAATAAATGGTAGAAAATGGGGTTAAAAGGGGTTAAAATGTGACACACAAGGTTCCAAGATCGATCTTGGACCTCCTAAGATCGATCTTGGGAGCTCTCAGCCAAAGCTTATCTCACAGCACTGACCACTGTTGGTATTTTGATCATAACTCTTTGCTCGGGACTCGGATTGGGGTGATCTTTATGTCCACGGAAAGATAGTTCAAAGATATACAACTTCTTAAGAGGAAGTCTCCCCAAATTCTAAATGAAAAATTCCCAAAAATCTTCCGAAGATAGCACTCTGCCGAAACACTACCGAATGACAAGATTTTACTAATTGGCCTACTTCGAATGCTGTTTTGACCAACGAGGAATGAGAATTGGCTTCTGGTCAAAACACGAAAGTTATAGAATGGTATGAAAGCTAAACATAGGAGCAATCGTCGTCTAAATCGGATAAAAGATGGAAAAGTTACATAGCTCCAAAGTTGGCTAAAGACCATAAATTGCGTAAGACCGAAACTTACCATTTGCAACCCGAAATCGATTCGGACCACCCAAATCACTAAACAATCATTCACACGAGTGTAAGTGGACTAATACGATTGGTGCAAGGTGCCAGTGTACTATGAAACTCCAGAAACTGTGATTTCACCATCCGAGGTGAAATAAGCGACCGAATGAAGGCAACCAGGTTGGAATAAATGAACGGGGTATTACACCACATTTGACATGTCAGATTTTGTTTTCTTTCTAGAACTAGTGTCTCTAATGATAGTATCATTTTAATTTTGTACTTATTAAAAGATATGGTAATTTTCATCTAATCAATAAATAGAACTATAGAAGACTATCAGTTTAAAAGGGTTGGATTAACAAATAAGAGATGGTCTTAGACACGCAACTAATTAGAAGCCCCAGTGATGCATCTTGAAAATAACGTGCAGATTAGGAAAGAATTAGAGGTCACACTCTAAATAAGGTGAGCACGACAAGGTACGTTTTAATGAGCAACTAAGAAAGAAAAGTGAAAATGATAAAATATTTAAGGCTTTTTTGTATTTCTAGTAAATGCGATAAGTAGATCTGAATGGTTAGAGGGAGGGGTTGGGAATCGAACCATAGCATCCGGTATGGGGTAACTATACTTTCAACTACTTGGATATAAGCCTCGATCTATTTAAGGCTTTATTTGGTCAGTGGCTTTTGGAGTGTGTTAAAGTGCCAAAGTTGATAGCTTAATTTATTATAATTTACCTGATGATTATATTTCTTAAAGTTTCCTTCTAAATCTTAACTCTTAATGCGAACGAGTTTGTGTCCGGTTGGCATCTCGTAAGATAGAAATCGTGGGTTTGATTTACATGGACATACTTAGGCTGGGGCGAACCTAGTATTGGGGTGTGTGTGGGGAGGGGGGACTTGGCTTACCTTTCTTCTATATATATTGGATTATTTTGTACACGTGATGTACATGTGATCATATATATATATATGTAATTAGAAAAAGAAATTGTAATTGAGATGGTAACTGGCTGAGTTGTTAGGTCTAGTTTTGACTTACCTTTCTTCTATTTGTTTTTTTCTTTATGTAGTTTTAATTTTCTCACACTTTTTCTTATTAAAATACGTATCTGTAGGAAAACACGCCAAATTTACAAAGAAAGATCCATATTTGATATATTGTCGAAAATGCCTTGCCACAGAGAACATAAAGGATATCCAAACTCAAAGCCCGATTCGAGTTTCTCAACTCCAGTTATAAAATCCACTCCACCGAATTTAGGTTTCACTTCTTTTGATTTTAGTACATACAAAATTTTCAAAAATATTCCTTAAGTTGCCCCCCTCCCCTCCACCCTTTCCTCCTTCACTTTAATTTCTGAGTCTGCCCCTAGACATAGTATCAATCCTTTGTTGATAATGTAGTGGCAGTGACGAAGAAAGGAGTTGTGTGTGCTTGAAGGCCGCCCTTCCCTCCCACTAGTAAATTTAGGATATCGCTTGTATTAAAAAAATAAATTAACTTAATTAATGGTTAATATTGGCCCATAAGAAACTCATATGAATTCTTTCCAATACAAACGGATCTTGAAATGAAAGTTTGGCTCAGGCTATATACTAGGGTGATTCTATTTAACTGACGGGGAAAGTTAGTATATATCATGCTATATTTCGTACCCCTTTTGGTGCATTGTCTTTAATTATTTTTCTGGCTTTTCATGGAATAAAATTCCTTGGGCGGTAGGTATGGAAATTTTCAATGAAAAATAAGGAAATTAAATATGGATAACACCTCACCAAATCACTCATCTCTTTTTCCTACTTTTCAATAAAGTTAATAGTGTTTTCAATCATTTTCCAACATTTTATCAAATAGACCTTAAGACATGAATCATGGCTAAAACGATTCAAATCATCTAATGGTTTTAAAATGAGCATCAATCTTAGTGAGTCTCACGCTCCACAATATTATCCATACAATTTGATTTAATAAGTATTGGCATTGATTCGTTAATTATGTTCAAAATCAAAACCGAGAATGATTATAATGACATTACAATATATTTGGCACGTTAATCTAGAATTACCCACTATTGGGAGGAGGGTGACATTTGATACATTGATTATGTTCAATGATTCAGAACATAAGCATATTAGATCTGGGCTGTTAGCCTGCTAACGGTGGAAAGCACCAATGTGTTATAGTGCGCTGTTAGGGTGCCCTCAACTCGAATCCCAGGTTTATTAAAGTAAATTTATACGTATTATTTGTTGCAACATACAGCCTGGAATACTATATATATCACTCTAGTAAAATCATAAGAACCATAAAGTAGAACACTAAGTACTCCCCACCAGTGTTCAAGCCTTGTTACGATCTATTTGTGACGTGGTTAAAGAGCGATCACCAAGTGTTAGTAACCTCTAGGTCATGGGTTTGAGCCTTTTCCCCTTTCCCCTCCCCCTCTCCCTCAACATGGAACATGGGTGGGTTAGTCCTTTGGTCCTTTTTGAAATGTCCTAAATTAATAATTCACTTCCCTTTTTCAGAACCTAAAATGTACGAAAACTCACGATAGGAAACAAGTTTTGTTCTAAGTCATTGATTGTGATGAAATTAGTGCATTCTTGAAATATGTAGAAGTCAAACATAGACTCTTAATTAGGAACGGATGGAGTATATATCATGTAGAATTGTAGAAATGACAAGAGACTGAACAATATAGCCATTGCGTTGAAGGTGAAGAAGTACAGAATTTAACCTTACATGTGTAATGTGTATTGTCTTTATACAAAACTCCCATCAATGTGGGGTTCATATTTTACTACCATAACTATATATCTGTGTTATGCCTCTACTCCTCAAGCTAATTTGCTGCTACTTTGGGGAATATATGTTATATTATGCCTCATCCTTATTTAACAGAACATGAGTAAGGTGCTTGATCTATTAAACTTGTATAAACTACTTTATGAATTAGGTGATTGACCTTTTACATTTCACAATAATTTTTTTTTTAACTTTGGTCCTTAAAGTTCCATTTGTATTATTTTGATCCTCAAAGTTTAAGTAGTGTCTTACTTTCTTCTAAATTTGGATGTCCTGTCAATTTTTGGACTGAACATCCATTTTTGGACGGCATAGTCATGTGCCACATGAATTTTCCGTCCAAAAAATTGATGGGAATCCAATTTTGGATGAAAGTGAGACGCGACTCAAACTTTGAGTAACAAAATGAGAAGAATGGAAATTTAAAGACCGAATTGAAAAAAAAAAAGAAAAAAAAAAGAAGCAAACTTCGGGGGTGTAAAATGTCAATTACCCTTGGTGAAATATAACCTGTGGCACCCTTGGGGAAATAGTCATGCGCTTCAAGAGGCTTAGATATCCCAATTTACTGGAAGAAAAAAGGATAAATTGAAATGATTTGTTTTGGGCATAATCTTGCATTAATTATTCAAACTTGATTTTGGTCCAGTGGAATTTTTCCTTCTTTTAACTTTGTCTTTTTGCTTGTATGTTTTTGAATCAGGGCTGGTACTTGTAGAAGCATGTCGGAAATTCAAGAGGAAGAAGAGGTTGTTTGTATGACGATATGGAGGAATCTTAATGAAATATCCCGCATACCATCAATCTCATCTGTGTTTAAAGTACATCATGGGCTTCGCAGAGTTTATGAAAGAGCTTACAATCCAGATGTAATCGCTATAGGTCCATATCATCATGGTCATGAAAACTTAAAGATGATGCAAGACTTTATGTTGCATTATCTTGTTTCACTTCTCAAAAGAGAAAATAGACATATAGGAACATTTGTAGATGCCCTTAGACCACTAGAACGTCGCATACGCAGGAGTTATGCACAAGCGCTTCCGCAAGATCCTGGCCAATTAATTGAAATGATGGTGGTCGATGGTATCTTTGTCATTGAACTGCTGGGGAGGTTTAGTAATCCACTTTTGAGAGATCCAACTGATCTTATATTTAACATGGAATGGATGCTGACTAGTTTGCAGCGTGACTTGCTATTGTTTGAGAACCAAATCCCTCTTTTTGTTATCTGTGAGTTGTTTGGGATTATTAAAGGTGAAGAACATGATCATCGAGATTTGCTAAATTTGGTGACGAAGTTTTTTCTTCCAATTTTACCCGGTAGGGGAGAGAGGGGATGGGAGGTGAAGAATTTGGGAACTGCCTACAATCACTTGCTTGGCCTTGTAAGCCATCAGTGGCTTCCAGCAACTACAAAGCTAAAGCAAAATCCAGATGGAGATGCATATTTATCAGTGTTGGAAGAAAGAGGAGGCTGGGAGTTTATAAGTTGTGCCACAACACTAGTAGAAGCTGGAATTAAATTTAAGAAGGGTGATGGTACCTTGTTCGATGTAACTTTGGTGAATAAGACACTAGTCATTCCACCGTTGATCATCACTTGCACGACAGAATCAGTACTCAAAAATTTAATTGCATATGAACAATATGACCAGCAATTTGAATGTTTCAATTTCGTTACCGATTATGTTAAGCTCATGGACTGTTTGATTGATACACCCAAAGACGTTGAAATACTTCGTCATGTAGGAATCCTGGTAAATTGTACAGGTAGCGATGAATGGGTTTCTGATATGTTCAACAACATTTGCAAATCTGTTGTTAGGCTAAGAAGAAGGTTTTTTTTTATGCCGAAGTGTTCAATGGAGTAAATGAGCATTGCCGTAGACGGCATAACAGATGGATCGCTAACTTGAGAAGGAACTATATAAATAATCCATGGGCTATTGCTTCATTATGTGCCGGCTTTGCTTTACTTGTTCTTACTTTTTTACAAACTATTTATACTATGATACATTCTTAGCTTTTATAAGAACTGAAATATGAATATTTAGTAGATGATATGTGTAAATGGCTGTGAATGTTAGTGGGGATACTGATTGGAAATTGATTCATATTCATGAATATACCTGATACATACTCTTGTTCATCCTCCGTGTTAATATTATTACATTGTTAAAGAACTTTGATTAATATTTGTTTGTTCAAATGTGCCTTCTTGAAACATTGTTTGTTGCTTGACGATGTGTGAACTATGAAGTTGGAGATTAAGTCTGATGCATGATTCAGTTTAAGTACTCTGTATTTATTACTTCACTCAGAAGATATTGATTCAGTTAATATTGCTAGACTGAAAGAAGTGGAATGAGTTGCATAGGCTCTTATTTGGTTGGCACAATTGTGATTAATTGAATCGGGAATTACTAATTTCTGTGAGATATGTTCCACATCCTATCCAGAGATAAAGACTGTGTGTATCTATCTATCTATGCAGGTGCTTGACTGCTTGTTAAATGAATTGAGAATGCTGTTTGATAGATACAGAAATAGAATGTTTTCTGGCTGAAGGAGGCGGCTAATATATCTTTTCAAGACCCCATTCCGTGGATTGGTTTGGCATTATTCTTGGGACAAACAGATTTATTTCAATGATAGCATTAGAAATAATCCCCACCTTCACATATAACAACACACAAGCATCTCTAATAATAGCTAAAACATTCAGCCATAGAAGCTGAAGAAACCGAAATATATAACCATACCAAATCTCTCAAAAATATCACCTTAAAAATTTCTCATGGCACAGGAAGAACTTAACTACTACGGGTTTAAATAATAATTAAAACCAACTTCTCACCTCCTCGAGAAGAGAGGGGTGATGCGGATTTCAAAATTCTCAAATCCTGCGATAGCTGATGATCGAGCTGAAGAAGTTTGACGGAGCAGACTATGAACACCAACTCTTCTTTGGAATCCAATTCCCACCCTTGCGCCATTTGCTTAGGCCTTTTCCTCCAAGAATCCGATTTGGGTTGTTGCTTCGATAAATTTTGCTTCAATTGTATTTTGCATTGCACCAATGTGGTTGCTAGTAAGCATTCTCTTTCTACTGCTTTTGTGAAGTGTCCTCTTTGCAAGACAGACAATTTTTCTATTGTACACCGTTACAACAGAAATTCCTTACAACAGTGCTATATGAATCAAGATTCTAGTACCGAAGTCCCGTAAATATCTTCAGCCAAATCAATGGCTGGTTAGCTGGTTGATATCGATGTTATTATGCATCACATACTGGGAGTGATCAACTCGATTAGAAGAAATGAGCAAAAATATTAAGCAAATTTGTCTAAAATGACGGCCAAACAAGAAGAGTTTGAGGCAGTGGTCTAAGAGGGAGCTAGACCATTTTCAGGAGGCAGAATGGATAAATCTGTGATCGATGTATGATAGGAAGCTATCTTCGTCGCTAAAAATAGCTTGATCAAAAACCCTTATGTACCTACAAAATATATTAGTAACGTAGATAGTAGTAGTAAGGGGTCAAATCCACGGGAGTTGTTTATGAATCAATGAAAACAAAATTGAGAAAATAATAGATTTAGAATAAAAACCATTTTTTTTTCTTTTAGAAATGCTTACTTTTCTTAGGAATAATTTTAATACTAATAAAATGTAATGAAAGTAGAGAAAGTTGTTTTCGAGAAATAAAGTGTAGGGATTTCAAGAGTTAAGAATCTACCACCAAATTATCAATGGATCTAGAATAATATATTATTGCACATATATACCCAAAATAAATTCTATACTAGTTTGATTAAATGGAATCACCTATGGTATGTAGAGTGAACCCAAAAGCTAACCAAATAGTATTTGACAATTTATTTGTTTATAAGAGATTTTTTCTTTCAAGATCTATATTTTCTTATTTTAGAAATAATAATAATATAAGGTTGTCACTCACTTACATTAACATTAAAGAAGTAGAAGATAAATTTGGAAAATAAAATGAACTTAAGAAAATCCTATGGTATGTAGCTCATCTCTTAAGTCAAGTATAAAAACCAAAATGGGATCACCTATGGTATGTAGAGTGATCCAAAGATCTTATTTAAGAAAAATCACAAATGAGTATATTTATGTAATATTATAAAACTCTAAATCACAAATAAAAATGAGGTTTCATCTCTCCCCTTGAAAGGGAGATTAGCCTTCCATAAAGATAGAAGAACAAAATAAATAATAAAATAGCTTCTTAAATATCTCCAAATATGTGAGTAAAATAATTTCTCTCAACACTCTACAATATTGTCTTCTTCAATAAAATGAAACAATAATACAAGAAGAAGAAAAATATGTAGCACTCAAATATTTTCTCTCTCTAGAACAAGCTTTCCTCCTTCTTTCAAAACTCTCGTGTGGTGTTGTGTTCTCTCCCTTGACCAAATATCAATCAATATATGTGAGAAAATGAGAGAGAATATTAATGATGAAAGTAGACAATGGGGTGAGGGGGTGTAAGAAAGTAATAAGCTTTGTCTAGAGAGTGGGGTGTGTAAGAGAATAATGTGGTCATTGTCTAGGTAGTGGAGTGTTGGGTTATGGGTTGAGTGATTAAAAATATGAGAGTGGGCACACACACTTTTGAGATATTTTTATCTCTTTTTTTCTTTTGCTGCCGGAATTTTGCATTGCAATTTCGGATCTGAAGATGACCGAATTTGGAAAAGTGTTAAACTGGAAAGTTGTAGCTCTCGAAATTATCTTAATTTTAGGCTCAAGAAACACATGATTCGGAGTTCTGAGCAAAAAGTTATGCTTTAAAAACTATCCGAGCAACTTTAAGTCTCCTGTCTCACATATTCAACAAAGTTAAGCATTTAATTATATCAATTGAGACAAGAACCTGCAAAACAACTAAATGTCAACATTAGATAACATAATGCAATTTTTGACACTTAAATTTCGGCATTTGGGGAATTAAAAATAATAGTTTTGGGTGCTTATCACATTACCCCCAAACAGCATTTTGCTAGTCCGCAAGCAAAAAGAGAGATAATAGATAAGGAGCCAAAACGAACCACTTTCCTTGGTGATTCTCGATTGCACTTAGCATGTGCAACAAGCCTTTTAAACCTCTAAGTCTCCCAAAGAGGACGAGTGAAGTCTCGTAAGGGTTTGCAGTGAAGACACCCATAAACTTTCAAAACGTATTTACAAAAAATATTATTTTCGGCGATACTTTCTCTTATTTTGCCTCAGAGAAATATTAAGTATCCAGCTGTAGAGAAGACAATGAATCATCCACATATAGAAGTTAATAGAAGCTTATATGCTATACAATACCAAAATGGCACAATCCTTCTTAAGATTCAGTGTTTGCAATCGGCATTTAAATAATTTTGATGTGATTCCCTATATTGCCTTATAGAATTTACGCTTCGACTTCAAATCTCACTAGATATATTCTCTCAAAATTGAATCACTCTGAGATGTGGCTAATTGTTTCTCTCTTTACATGTGAGTGATAAGAGTAGATGCACACAAAGCAAATAACTCACATGCATAAATAAGAAAGACGGATATTAGAAAGAATTTGATCTCATGAAAGGAATGCCAACCACCATGTGAGAATGCCAAGCTGTTTAAACATATTACCTTAACAAACACTATCGCACCAAAGATCAACTAGGTCTTTTATATGGGGTGGAATGAGGGAAAATGGAGTGTTGATGTGTGTATAAGAAGGTTGAAGACTTTCTAAGGAGTTTGAACTTTTCTAATATCACTTGTTTTCACGCTCTTTTGTTGATCGCAAATTTTTTTTTCTCATTTTTTTTTCTTTTCCTTTTTTTTTTCTTTTTTATGCGATTTGAAATGATTGCACGGTGAAAACAATGATTTCTTTTATCAGATCAACCATACTTTTCTCAAACAAAAGGATTGGTCATGAAATAAATAGTAGGATTATTTTGGCAATGATGGCCTAATGTCATCTCTAAGGTTTAATGCGGCAATTTTTGTTTTGACTATGTAAAAGTTTCACAACTCAAAAAGGATTTCATTCTCAGTGGTCAGCCAAATATGAAAGAATAATGAGATCATGCAACGATATTAATGACGATATCCAAATGAAGTTAAGTCATCTTGTGACTCAGAGTTTGCGTATAACTCTCTACAAGGTGAAAGGCTCTAAACTCACGGGTTTAAGTCTCCACAAGTATTCTTTTTATCTCATTAGAGAATCACATACTACAGATATAACCGTTGTGCAAAAGCGTGTGAACTCTAAGAATTGATAGTGCTTATATGCCTATAAAGGTATCGTTAAAGCTTATAAGACAAACATTAGACATTATGATTCCTTGACTTCTAAAAAGTGGACCATCGTCATTCAATCTCATCATAGATAAGATACTGAATCGCCAAAAACTTTTTAAAGAAAGAAAGAAAAATCTTTTTTTTTATTTATTTATTTATAAATGAAAATGTGTTGCTTCTGAATCAGTTGGTAAAACCCCACCCCCAAACAAAGAGAACATCGTCCTCGATGCTAAAGATGAAATATATAAATGTAAGCATAAGGTTGGAAAAATTACCGTAATTACCTGATTCGAAAGTTGAACCGTGAAAACTATCCATCAGAATCTGGATAAGCAAAAGACACGGAAACAATTGCACAAGTCTATCATATATAACTCATGGGTGAATTAGTAAAAACCACCCCCAAACAGGATAAGACTGGTACTCAGAAACACACTCAATGGGTTGCCTCCCAGAAGCGCTAAGTTTAATGTCTTCAGCCAGACAAAGCGGACACACCCTCAAAAATGATAGAGCTAGAATAAGAGTACAGAGAGGGAAAAAAGATAACAACAACCCCTTAGTAAGATGTTTACTCAGGGTATATGGGATTAACAAGGTCAATTTGCTCTACCAGAGATAAATTAAGCTCGAAGAATGGTTTCAATCTTTGACCATTGACCTGAAAAGTAGTACCATCTTTCGGATTTTCAACAGTGATGGCACCATAAGGTGTGACGGATTGAACAGTGAAAGGTCCTTCCCACCTGGTTTTCAATTTACCAGGGAAAAGGTGCAGGCGAGAATTATACAACAACACTTTCTGTCCAGGATGAAACTCTTTTCGCAATATGCTATGATCATGAATCCATTTCATTTTGTACTTGTATTTCTTAGACAGATCATAAGCATCATTTCGTAATTCCTCAAGTTCATTGAGTTGCAATTTTCTTTGCTCACCAGCTTTATCAAGATCAAAGTTAAGGGTCTTGATAGCCCAGTATGCATTGTGCTCAAGTTCGACTGGAAGGTGACAGGGCTTACCAAATATTAAGCGATAAGGGGACATGCCTATAGGAGTCTTGAAGGCGGTGCAGTATGCCCAAAGAGCATCTGCGAGTCGCAAAGACCAATCTTTCCTATTTGGATTGACTGTCTTTTCAAGAATTTGCTTAATCTGACGATTTGAAACTTCTACCTGACCACTGGTTTGTGGATGGTATGCCAAAGCAAGTTTATGGGTTATGCCATACTTCTTAACGAGATTCTCGAAGATACGATTACAAAAATGTGTACCGTTATCACTGATGATGGCTCTTGGAGTACCAAACCGAGCAAAGATATATTCTTTCAGGAATTTCACAACGACTCGATGATCATTTGTGTAACAGGGTATCGCTTCTATCCACTTGGAGACATAATCGACTGCCATAAGGATATATTTCAAACCATGAGATGGGGGAAATGGCCCCATAAAGTCGATACCCCAAACATCAAAGATCTCCACGATCAATATGGAAGTGAGAGGCATCATATGCCTTCGAGATAGTCATCCTAATTTTTGACAATTTGGACAGGCTTTACAAAATTCATGAGCGTTGCGAAAAAGGGTGGGCCAGTAAAACCCGCTTTGCAAAACTTTTGCAGCAATTTTCTTCGAGCTAAAATGGCCACCACATGCATGGTTATGGCAAAAGGAAAGGATCTTATTTTGCTCAAACTCGGGGACGCATCTACGAATGATTTGATCGGGAAAATACTTGAAGAGAAAAGGATCATCCCATGAGTAGTATTTGACCATGGACATGAATTTGGACTTGTCTTGCTTTGTCCAATGAATGGGAATTTGGTTTGTGACAAGAAAGTTGACAATATCAGCAAACCATGGTGACTGAGAAATACCAAAAAGTTGCTCATCAGGGAATGACTCGAAAATAGGCAAATGTTCATTTTCAGACATAGCAATGAGTCTAGACAGGTGGTCCGCGACCACATTCTCAGTACCCTTTTTATCTTTGATTGCCAAGTTAAATTCTTGGAGCAAGAGGATCCAACATATGAGGCGAGATTTGGCATCTTTTTTGCTTAGAATGTATTTTAATGCCGAATGATCAGAGTACACAGTAACTGGAGATCCAAGAAGGTATGCACGAAATTTGTCGAGGGCAAAGACGACCGCCAACAATTCTCTCTTAGTTGTTGTGTAATTAAGTTGGGCTGGATTGAGAGTTTTGCTAGCATAATGAATCACATGAGAACGTTTATTAACTCTCTGCCCCAAAACAGCCCCAATGGCATAATCAGATGCATCGCACATGATTTCAAACGGGAGATCCCAATCAGGAGGTCGAATAATCGGAGTTGAGATCAACTCGGATTTAAGACGCTCAAAAAAGTGACATAAGCTTCATTGAAGACAAAAGGCACGTCTTTCGAAAGAAGGTTAGTCAAAGGTCGGGCTATCTTAGAAAAATCCTTGATAAATCGCCGATAAAAATCGGCATGCCCTAAAAAAGAACGGATGTCCTTAATTGACCTAGGAGCTGGTAAAGAGGAGATTAAATCAACCTTTGCCTTATCAACCTCAATACCTTTGTAAGAGATTACATGTCCCAAAACAATACCTTTTTTTGACCATAAAATGACATTTTTCCCAATTAAGAACTAAATTCTTTTCTTGGCATCGTTCTAACACCATGGTCAGATGAGATAGACATTGATCAAAAGATGAGCCATACACGGAGAAATCATCCATAAAGACCTCTTAAAATCGTTCCACCATGTCACTGAAATGCTCATCATACACCTTTGAAAAGTCACAGGTGCATTGCACAAGCCGAATGGCATGCGTGAATAGGCAAATGTGCCAAATGGACATGTGAAAGTAGTTTTTTCTTGGTCTTGAGGATCGATGGGAATTTGATTGTACCCAGAATATCCATCTAGGAAACAATAAAAAGAATGTCCAGCAAGTCGCTCAAGCATTTGGTCTATGAAAGGAAGAGGAAAATGATCTTTCCTTGTGACACTATTTAGCTTTCGGTAATCAATACAGACACGCCATCCAGTTGAGATTCTGGTTGGTACTAGCTCATTATCACTGTTTTTTACAACAGTGATACCAGATTTCTTTGGAACAACATGAATGGGGCTGACCCATTTACTGTCAGAGATAGGGTATATGATTCCTACATCAAGCAACTTAAGGACTTCTGATCGAACAACCTCTTTCATGACTAGGTTCAATCGACGTTGTGGCTCACGATAAGTTTTTGCACCATCTTCCAGATAGATGCGATGACTACAAATAGTCGGACTGATACCTCTAAGGTCAGATATGTTCCAACCCAAGGCAGATTTGTGTTTTCTTAGAACATCGACTAGATTTACTTCTTGCTCGGAAGTCAAGTCGGAGGCAATGATGACTGGATAAGTTTGATTTGAACCTAAATGGACATATTTCAACTCAGAAGGCAATGGCTTTAGGTCCAAACTTTTTTGTGAATCCTGAACATTGGTGAACTTAGTTTCAGGTATAGTTGCAAGCATCGACTCGCAATCAGACTTAGCCACACTGTTAGGGCCAGTATCTATACCAAGAATTGGTTCGAGATGAAGAGATTCAAAGCAATCTGTCCAAGTTTCATTCTCAGTGATCCATTTATCATTGTCTATCAAAGTGGTGGAGTCTAACAAAGAATTGACACTATCCATGGCATTATCTAAATCAAAATCTGATTCAAGAAAATTCAGACATTGTTGGATAGGGTCATCAGGATAAGAATGGTCCACCATTTCTTGAACAAGACTATCGATAACACACACTTCTTCTACCATTTCAACATCAGATGGCTGTTTCATGAGTTGAAAAATATTGACTTCCACTGTCAAATTACCAAAGGTAAGAGTCATAGACCCATTCCTACAGTTAATGAGAGCATTTGCAGTGGCAAGAAAAGGACGTCCCAAAATGATCGGGATGGAGTTTTCATCAGAGGGCTGGGTGTCTAAAACTATGAAATCAACTGGGTAATAAAAGTCAGACACCTTAACCAAAACAGCCTCGACAATTCCTCGGGGGACTTTGACAGAACGATCTGCCAATTGCAGAGTGACTCGAGTGGGCTTCATATCTTGCAAGCCCAACTCTTGGTAAAGAGAATATGGTAACAAATTGACACTGGCTCCTAAATCAAGTAACGCGTGAGTTGAATACTTGTTACCTAATTTGCATGGGATCGTAGGACGACTAGAATCTTTGTATTTGACAACAGTCTTTTGCTGAATGACGGATGTAGCCTGTTCGGCTATGAAAGCATCATGTTGGACACTTGTCCTCCGCTTGACAATACACAAGTCTTTCAAGAACTTAGCATACGAAGGGATTTGCTTGATGGCAGTAAGGAATGGAATGTTGATATGAACATTTTGGAACACTTCCTTGATCTCATCAAAGTGCTTCGCTTTGGTGGTCAATGCTAACCTATCAGGAAATGGTGCCCGAGGCACATAAATTGTTTCCTTAGGTTGAGTCATTTCTTTTTTCTTGAGTGAAACTTTGGAATTCTTCTTCGACAGATTTGTATCTTGAACCACAACTTCTGGTTCACTAGGAGGGAATTTCGGAATAATAGATGTATCATTCTCAACGGAAGGAATGATAGATGTATCATTCTCAACGGAATCATTAGGCATTTCAACATGATTGTCAATTTTCCGTCCTGATCTTAAGGTGGTGACAGACTTCAACTCACCTTGAAATTGGTCTTGACCAGAAAAGGAACCAACCTCATACACAGGCTCTTTGCCATTACCTTTTGGATTAGCAATTGGTTGACTAGGGAATTTACCCTTGTCTCTCTCAGCAGTCAATTGACTCAACTGTTGTTGCATTTGTTGGATTGCTTGAGAGGTGCTTTGTGTATGGGCATTAAGAGTTTGTTGTTGCTGCGTGAGAAGCTGCAACATAAGGTCTTCGAGAGCTGATTTCGATTGCTGTTGAGGGGCAGCATATGGAAGTTGAGAAACCAACTCTCTACTAGTACTTAACTGAGGCGCAGAGCCATAAAAATGACTAGATGAATGGACAATCTGTTGATTTCCCAAATGGTTTCCATTTTGATGCGAAAAACGATGGCGATCATTTGGAAACTGGTTTGGGTTCTGCCTAGCTTGGGCTTGGAAACCTGGAGGACCCCTAACTTGAGGTTGCGAATGTTGTGGATTCGAAGATTGATCTTGCTTCCAAGAGAAGTTAGGATGGTTCCTCCACTCAGAATTGTATGTCTGGCTGAAACTAGCCGGATCGGGTTTCCTAAAGTTGTTGAACTCAAAGGCTTGTTCCATAATTGGCTCAGGTTCAGGAAAAAAGGTTGGGCATGAGTGAGCGGTATGTTGTACACTAGAACAAACAGTGCATGGAAATGTGTTGGGCTCACTATGGACACTCATGACTGGAGTAGGTTCAACAGTTTGCTTTTGCATTGAACAGGCTAAAGCCTCCACTGTTTTGGTCAAAGCTGTTAAACCTTGGTTGAAACCTTGCATCAAGTTCTTTAGGTCTGGGTCACTCTTGATTTCATACCTACCACCAGTTCTAAGACTTGGGTCAGACCTAGAAAATTCATTAGAAGCATCCCACTGTTGTGAATCTTCTCCTAATTCAGTTAAAAATGTGTAGGCTTCAGTGGGAGTGAGGTGCATGAACTTTCCCTTGTGCATGGACTCTATCATGTTACGAGAAGTGAGATTGAGACCATTATAAAAACATTGGATTAGACAACTTTTATCAATGCCGTGATGAGGGCATTTGATAATGAAATCTTGAAATCTATCCCATGCTTCATAAAATTGTTCATTGTCTTTCTGACAAAAATCTTGGATAGACTGACGCATTTCATTTGTTCGATTCATTGGGTAGAATTTAGACATGAACTTTTTGGCCAATTGATCCCATGAGCGAATTGAATCTTGTGGCAAAGAATTAAGCCACAAAGAAGCTTTATCATGAAGGGAGAAAGGGAACAACCTTAACCGAACATTCTCATCATTTAGATTTTGGTTCTTAAAGGTTGCACAGACATTGAGAAATTTTCCCAGGTGAGGGTATGGACTCTCTCGGTCTAAGCCATGAAAACTGGGTAACATTGAAATCGTCGCCAGACGAATTTCAAAATGAGTAGCTGTAGTAGCTGGGAGGACAATACAAGATGGAGGATTTACAGTGATAGGAGCAAAGTAGTCCTTCAATGGACGTTCTTCCCCCATTTTCGGATGGGGAATTTGAACGATGGGAGATGTGGGTGAACTTGGACTCGAGACTATGGAAAATGGGGTGATGTTAACTATAAGATCACAGAGATCCGTATCTCGTGAATCAAGAGTTGAATTGCTACGTGATCGGTTCAGTAGCCTTTTGGACTTTCGCATCCAATGATATAAATATTGTGAAATTTTGACTTTCCAAAAAGAATAGATGGGTGGTTCAAGAAAATAGGACACAAAATGACTACAATCCTAATTGGTTGACGTACACTAATAAAGGAAAGAATTCCTAGATAGCATATAACCAATTCTTATCTTCAATTTAATGAAAGGGTAGTTAATTTTAATTATTCGCGGGTGGGAAAGCGCGAGCTCTGTGACACCACCTGATTAAAAATTTTGTGCTCCTACTCTTGTCCAGATTTGATCGAAACGAACAATAAAAATTATCCGAGAAGCTTACCAATTAAATTCTCCCAAATCAGGGCCGAAGGACTAATACGTTGGAGGGTCACAAAGGCACCACTTAAATACCAACTAGTCAATCTACCATAGGCTTGGAAGAGCTCACTGGAGTGGCTACCGATCGCTTCTTTTCTTTAGAGGTCCTATGAACACCGAATCCTATTTGGCTTGCTACTGAGTTGATTTTAATTAATGACGGCTTAGGATCACAAGCAAATGGATAAGCGATTGAGTGGGTGATGAAATCCCAACTCGTTTCAATAGCCGGGCTAGGCTTTAGGTCCAATTATTCATCATTCACCATTCAAAATAAATGTGCTAAAAATAAACACTTAGCAATTAGAGCACATAGGAATTGACTCGCTGACAGGAGATTCGCGAGTGATAAAAAATGTACCTCCCGCAAGCGGGGTGATGATTCGGTTGAGTCGATCAGGGAGAAATTTCTTCTAAATTTCAGTCGTCCCCGAGAGTCCTACTGACCCAAAATAGAGAGTCTTCAAGTGTTATATTTTTTTTCCTTTCCAAATATGCAATCTCTATTTTGTCCAGTTTCCTTTTGCAAATTTTTTTTATTTTTTTTTTAACACTTAATCTGGGCAGTCCCAGAACACCATATAAATAAATATTACAGTTTTTAAACAGTCCAAAAAAAAAATTAATTTTTACAACCAAATCGAATAATTACAACTAAATCTAACAAATCTCAAAAAGTCTTCACGGCATTTTCATTGGCATCAACTCCCCGGCAACGGCGCCATTTGATAGGAAGCTATCTTCGTCGCTAAAAATAGCTTGATCAAAAACCCTTATGTACCTAAAAAATATATTAGTAACGTAGATAGTAGTAGTAAGGGGTCAAATCCACGGGAGTTGTTTATGAATCAATGAAAACAAAATTGAGAAAATAATAGATTTAGAATAAAAACCATTTTTTTTTCTTTTAGAAATGCTTACTTTTCTTAGGAATAATTTTAATACTAATAAAATGTAATGAAAGTAGAGAAAGTTGTTTTGGAGAAATAAAGTGTAGGGATTTCAAGAGTTAAGAATCCACCACCAAATTATCAATGGATCTAGAATAATATATTATTGCACATATATATACCCAAAATAAATTCTATACTAGTTTGATTAAATGGAATCACCTATGGTATGTAGAGTGAACCCAAAATCTAACCAAATAGTATTTGACAATTTATTTGTTTATAAGAGATTTTTTCTTTCAAGATCTATATTTTCTTATTTTAGAAATAATAATAATATAAGGTTGTCACTCACTTACATTAACATTAAAGAAGTAGAAGATAAATTTGGAAAATAAAATGAACTTAAGAAAATCCTATGGTATGTAGCTCATCTCTTAAGTCAAGTATAAAAACCAAAATGGGATCACCTATGGTATGTAGAGTGATCCAAAGATCTTATTTAAGAAAAATCACAAATGAGTATATTTATGCAATATTATAAAACTCTAAATCACAAATAAAACTGAGGCTTCATCTCTCCCCTTGAAAGGGAGATTAGCCTTCCATAAAGATAGAAGAACAAAATAAATAATAAAATAGCTTCTTAAATATCTCCAAATATGTGAGTAAAATAATTTCTCTCAACACTCTACAATATTGTCTTCTTCAATAAAATGAAACAATAATACAAGAAGAAGAAAAATATGTAGCACTCAAATATTTTCTCTCTCTAGAACAAGCTTTCCTCCTTCTTTCAAAACTCTCGTGTGGTGTTGTGTTCTCTCCCTTGACCAAATATCAATCAATATATGTGAGAAAATGAGAGAGAATATTAATGATGAAAGTAGACAATGGGGTGAGGGGGTGTAAGAAAGTAGTAAGCTTTGTCTAGAGAGTGGGGTGTGTAAGAGAATAATGTGGTCATTGTCTAGGTAGTGGAGTGTTGGGTTATGGGTTGAGTGATTAAAAATATGAGAGTAGGCACACACACTTTTGAGATATTTTTATCTCTTTTTTTTCTTTTGCTGCCGGAATTTTTCATTGCAATTTCGGATCTGAAGATGACCGAATTTGGAAAAGTGTTAAACTGGAAAGTTGTAGCTCTCAAAATTATCTTAATTTTAGGCTCAAGAAACACATGATTCGGAGTTCTGAGCAAAAAGTTATGCTTTAAAAACTATCCGAGCAACTTTAAGTCTTCTGTCTCACATATTCAACAAAGTTAAGCATTTAATTATATCAATTGAGACAAGAACCTGCAAAACAACTAAATGTCAACATTAGATAACATAATGCAATTTTTGACACTTAAATTTCGGCATTTGGGGAATTAAAAATAACAGTTTTGGGTGCTTATCAATGTAGAGTTGGTTGTAGCATCCGGATATATTATTGAAGCTTATGATAATGTGTATCTCCACTATTTGGTTGGAAAATACCTGATGAACCGGGCGTTGACAAAGCTAAAGAAAACATAGAAGTGTTTAATAATCGAATTACACCCTTAGTTCCATACTTGTATATCTTTGACGAGGATTGTGATGATGGAACTGATTGAATAAAAAAAATAAATTCTTATGACATAGTTAAACAGTAGCAACTACTGTCTGAATTAACAAACCTATCATTGCAATTAATTTTTAAATGTACCCCAAAGGAGGAGGACTCCAGCGCAAAGCAGTACTAGAAATAGCCAAGGAAATCGGCTCAGAGGTAGCTTTGATGTATTCATCAAAGAATTCTAAGCTGTGATGAAGTTGCTTATGATTATATATATACACATATATTTATATGTATGTATGGCCAACTAAATTTCACCAGAAAACAGCAGCACATTTATTTACCCCCAACCGATGTGCGTGTAGTAGACAAAACCACAATGGCACAATTCCATTCACACCAGAAAAGAATGTGTTCTATGGACTCTGTCGATCTCAACAGAGCAAATCACACAATCCGAAGAAGGAGCACAATGCATTGAAAATAAGTTTTCTCTCGAGGCTACTGCATTTTCAATAACCCTCCAGAAGAAATGTCAAATTTTGGTAGGAGCATGACAATTCCAAATATTCACCTTTCTTTCTCAAATGCTAAACTTAAAAGTATTGTCTACCAATAATGGACAAAGGAATCCTGGAAATGGCCCGAGCATCGACGATCAGAAGCGACAATTTGATGAGCTGCACATTCAAATACACTCGGATTTGCAAATAAATTATATCCTCAACCCGAGGAACATGGCGCTGAAACGGTTTGTGAACTGAAACTTTTAATAGATCTTAAAATCCAGCTATCTTTCCAAACATGAACCAATTTGCCATTACCAATCTTCCATCTCACTCGTTTAAGCAGAATTTACCCACAATCAAGAGGGTCTATACCCTTAGCCACATTAATTCAAGAAAGAAATGTTATTAAGGAAACACATTGCTTTTACAAAAAAAATTGAACACAATATGTCTGGCAATGAGAGCAAGGTTGAACTTGAAACTTTGAAAATTTTCACATGCCGTCTCTTCCACGATATTTTTAGACACCTCATCCAATCCTCCCCATCAGCCTGGATCAAAATTTGTCTACCCTCTTGAGAAAGAATGAAGCTTCTGTTTGCATATTTGCAGATTTTTACAAACTGTATGCATCAAAGAGAAAATTATAACACATCTCTTTGGCTTTTCAACGATTAGAAAACGATTGATTTTCATGACAAGTTAGAAAAAGAGATGAGTGACTTAGTGAGATTTTCTCCATGTTTTCCCTTTTTTTCATGAATTTTTTTTGTTAAAAGAGAATCCATTAAGGAGCAAAATATGGATCATATCTATCCACAATCAATCAACGAGTGAATTGTGGATCTTAATTGTAAATATGCATCAAATTAGTAGCATAATTATAGGATCCTGACTTATTGTATAATTTTATCCATCCTAAAATAGATATTACTGATTATATATAGGAGCTAGTAGCACGTACAATATATAGATTGGTAATACACAGTTTATTCATTTATCATTTTGTTTATGGTATCAGAGGAAGCGATCGTGGTGTCTCTAGCCTAACATCTTCCGTTACAACCAAACCACAAACACCACTACATCGACAAAATAGTCGACATAGGAAACAACATGGTTGAAAATCCAGAAAAAACTATTGATTCCACATCACAAATCATTGGGGAAAAGGGGGTTGTTTCACCCGATCCTCTAACTTTACACCATTCAGACACACCGGGACTCATCCTGGTCAGCACACTTTTGAACGTACACAATTATGGGGAGTGGTGTCATTCAATGTGCCGCAGCCTCAGCGCCAAAAACAAGCTTGGCCTCATTGATGGATCTAGAAAAGCTCCGCCAGAAACTGATCCGAAATTCCTATTGTGGCAATGCTGCAATGATCTTGTGGTATCTTAGATCATTAATTCCATCCAGCCGGAGATAGCTCGCAGCGTGATTTATTCAGATGCAGCAGCAGCGATTTGGAACGATCTCAAGGATAAATTCTCTTAAGGAGACGAATCAAGGATCTATCAAATTCGACAAGAAATTGCCAAATGTCGCCAAGGATCTCTCTCTATCTTTGCTTACTACACTAAACTCAAGGGGCTTTGGGATGAATTAGGATCCTATCAGGAACCCATCACTTGTTCCTGCGGTATGTTGAAAAAAATTGCTGACAGAGAGGAGAAAGAGAAGGTGATGCAATTCTTGATAGGACTTAACGAACCTTATTCCCAGGTTCGTGGATCGATCCTAATGATGAGTCCACTCCCAGATACAAGGAAGGTACATGGTCTTATTCTTCAATAAGAGAGGCAAATGGAGGTCCAGGACCAGCAGCGACTTCATCATCTAGTCGCAAGTTTTGCACTCACTGTGAGCAAGGAGGACACAATGTGGATCAATATTATTATTTGATTGGATTCCCAGTGGGACACAAATGGCATGGCAAGAATGTAAAGCCCAGGAATAAGAAGGCAGCCCACAATGTTGAGATGAAAAGGGAGTCCACCAATGGAAGACCAACCTTCACAGCTGAAGAATATAAGCAGATTATGGCATTACTCGGCAAAAATGGTAACAACCAACCATTTACAAACGTAGCAGGTATATTTACACCCAGTTGCAATAACATTAAGCCTAATGTACACTCAACTTTATATTGGATAATGGATAGTGGAGCAACGGATCACGTATCACATCTCGCACTAATGCATAATAAAAATGATTTGATTCATGATTTTGTTAGTTTACCCAATGGAGAACAAGCACACATTAAAAGCATTGGATATGTCCAATTGTCACCAGAATTATCCATTGATGGAGTTTTCCATGTGCCTAAATTTAGTGTCAGTTTGATATCTGTGAGTAAATTGACACGAGCTTTGAGACGTATAGTGATATTTTACTTGGATTTTTATGTTGTGCAAGACGTGGATACGAGGAGGACAATTGGCCTGGGCAAGCATTTTAATGGTCTTTACTATCTCATAACAAACTAGAATCCTCACCTTGTTAATCACATAGCCTGTACTTCCAACCTTTGGCACCAAGGACTTGGACATCCCTCCGCCGCTCCTCTTCACCACTTGTCCCAATCTTTTCCATATATTGTCTTTAATTCTAAGCATGTATGTGAGATTTGTCCATTAGCAAAACAAACTCGTTTATCCTTCCCTTCAAGTTCAATAAAAACTGTTGCACCATTTGATTTGATTCATTGTGATATTTGGGGACCACATAAAACTCATACACATTCTGTTGCTCGTTATTTCTTAACAATTGTTGATGATTTTACTCGATTTACTTGGGTACACCTCATGAGTCACAAATCAAACACCCAATCATTGTTAAATCCTTTTCTACTTGGGCCAAAACACAATTTAATCGAGACATTAAAATTTTACGTGCCGGTAATGGAGGTGAATTCACATCGATGCGTTCTTTTTTTGACGAACATGGCACTATTTTTTAGCACACATATACCTATACCCCTTAACAAAATGAGGTAGTCGAGCGTAAACACCGCCACCTTTTAAATGTAGCACATGCCTTTCGATTTCAAGCCAATTTTCCATTATGATTTTGGGGGGAAAGTGTTCAAATAGCATGTTATCTCATCAACCACCTACCCACACCTCTTCTAGCCTAGAAATCCCATATGAACTTTTGCATAATATCCCACCAAATTATTCTGATATTAGGGTTTTCGGATGCTTTTGTTATGCAACAAATCTTACCCCTTATACCAAACTTGATTATCGCGCATGTCGTTGCATTTTCATTGGATATCCTCTTAGACAAAAGGGGTACCGAATTTATGATCTTGAAGAAAAGAAATTTTTTACTTCCCGTGATGTCACTTTTCATGAACATACATTTCCTTTACGTAATCTCTCACCAGAAAATCAAGATGACAACCTAGTTTTACCTCTTCCTAGCAACCCAATTTCCTTTATTGAGCCCAACATCCCTACTCGGCCCAACCCTTCTGAAAAGCCCAACCGGCCCACCTCTCCACATAATTTTACTGATTCTATTTCTTCCCCGAATAAAATACCTGACTCATCTTCTTCACACACAGAACCAAACACCTCGATGCAAACTATTACATCCCCTCCGATCGAAGCACATTCTCCTAACGTTCCTCATACGACCCCACTAAAAGTGTACTCTCGTCGACCACAAACTGGTGACACCTCTACCTTGTCAACCATCCCATCTTCGGCACCACCATTGGTGGCTAATCCTTCCCACATTCATTGATCCAATTGGAGTCTGCCAACCCATTACCCGATTCCTCCAACCTCATAGTTGCTAAATATCGACCAAACCACCAACTTTCCCGAACCGATATTAAATAATCCCAACCTTCGCCGTTCAGTTCGCACCCATCGACCTCCACCCCATCTCCGAGATTATAAAACATACCATCCTGCTATCATACGCCCTGACGTCTCCTCTTCCTCCTCATCCGCACTCACTATCCATTACAATGGTATGTCTCTTACTCTGGGCTATCTAGGAAATACCGTTGATTTTTGCATAATATCCCTAAATTGGTTGAGCTGGAAACTTATGAGCAAGCCCGTCATGATCCTCTGTGGGTTGCAGCTATGAATACTGAGCTTAAGGCCTTTGAGGACAGTAACACTTGATCCACAGTCCCATTACCTCCAGGCCGACCTATCGAATGTAAATGGGTCTTTAAGATTAAGCACAATACTGACGGTAGCATCGAGCATTACAAAGCTTGGCTAGTCGCTAAATGGTTCACTCAACGCGAAGGCATCAATTACAAAGATACCTTCGCTCTAGTTACCAAGTTAATCACAGTTCGCTGCCTTTTCGCTATTACAGCTGTTAGGAATTGGCCATTACATCTGACGCAACTTAAAATAACGCGCTTCGATATAGCCCAAGTGCAGGCACGTCAAGTTGTAATATAGTCTCGGAAGTCCGAGTGTCGAACCACAGGGATAAGTGAAAAGGAATGGAATGGATTACGGATTAAGTGGTTTTCAGATTTTGTGTGAGTTGGATTTGTTGTGAAACAACGTAAATGTAAAACGGTTGCGAAAATTAATAAGAAAGCACTAAGGTAGGTGGAGGTGGGGGAAAACGATTTAAGAGACGGTGACCACTAGCTCATACAAAGATTACAACACAAGATTTCTCGAAATATGGGGAATGTTGGTGTATCTTTCAATAGCAAAGGGTGCGACGCTAAGCGACTCATTCCCGAGTTGAAGCCATATCGAGAAAGAGACAAACGACATTCCACCAAAGACGGGGTTATCATTCCTACCTCTTAGCTACGGGTGTGAAGCAAGGCAACCCATTCCCGATGAAGCTAATCCGAGATAGATATGACAAACTCATCATTAAAAGATTTAACATAAAGCAAGTGTAGTAATCTCATGATTTAAAGAATGAAAATTATAAAGTGAATCCTAACAATGAAACGGAATAAAGTTTATGGGATAAATTAGTCAACTCATCATTTATCACATATGGTAGAAAATAAAGAGTCTAAGTATCACATAAAGTGTAAGAAGCACTCAATATATCAATAAATGAATCAAAGATGAGCTAAACAAATTTAAAATCCATCTATGGAGTTTTAAGAACTATTCATAATTTCTATGAAAAGGGAAAAACTCCATGGATGGGGGAAAGGGACTACAAGCTTTTTAGAACCATATGAATATGTTGTATGCTCATTAACAACCAAGAACTAAATATACAAGGCATATAAAGTCTTAACTTAATATGAAAATACCTAGAAAGCTTGTCATAATGGAAGATATGATGAAGAAGAAGAAGATTCACAAATATTTATCAAACTTTAAATATGAATTGAGCCATTAATCACCAAAAATCATATCATAATCAACCTCCGTAACCTTAGTAATAGACTACTCCATAATAGATGCAAGAACAAATATTATAGATGAAGAAATCATTCTTACAAATTAAAATACTTACAAGGAAAAATGAAGAACAAAGAACAAAAGCTCTCCATTCTCTCTCCAACTTGCAAGTGTTTTTAAAACTAGATAATCCTCCTAGAAGCTAATAATTCTATTATATATTAAAAAGGGGCAAAATATCTAAACAAATATCTAAAATAGCTTGAACCACAAAATAGCCCATTTTGGGTGTGAAAAGAGTAAGTTGGAGGCCATGATCGATCATGGCTTTGCCCATGATCGATCATGGAAGTGTTCTGCCAGAAATTTTGTAAGCCATGATCGATCATGGCTTTGCCCATGATCGATCATGGGTCTAGAACTTGTCACTCAGCACATTTGCAAGCTACGAGGCTTGCTCTTGATCACCACATGCCCTGCCATTGTATCCCAAACCTACGAAAACATGGAATACTACAAAATATACACCAACTTGGGCCACGTTAGATACAACACTCGCTAAGGCATTAATCTCGAGATAAGTGGATAATTAGGCAGAATTAAAGCAACAAACGCGTCAAGCGACTCCGGGAAGGAGCTTAGACATGACAATATTATGCGTTTATCAACATCCGAAGGATGCGCAGAACGCTTTTTTGCATGGCGAACTCAGTGAGGAAGTTTATATGCTTCCACCTCCTGGTTATCCTCGACCGGCGTGAATGCAGTTTGTCGACTCCATAAGTCCTTTTACGGTCTTAAGCAAGCATCTTGCAGTTGGTTCCGAGGATTCTCATGCTCAATTCAAGAGATTGGATTCCAGCAGTCCTGTGCTGATTATTCACTCTTTACAAAGGTCCGTGGGGATTCCATCAATATTATATTACTTTACGTTGATGATATGGTCATCATCGGAAATGATGAGAAGGACATCAATGAACTAAAGACGTTCCTAAACAGTTGCTTCAAAATTACAGATCTTGGACCGTTGAAATACTTTCTTGGGATTGAGGTAGCACGGTCCAAGGCAAGGATTTCAGTGTGCCAAGGAAAATATACGTTGGACATATTAGAAGAAGCCGGGCTACTTGGAGTAAAGCCAGTAAGTGTTCCCATGGAGCCTAACTTAATATTAATAGATACAGGAAGTGCACCACTCAAAGACCCCACCAAATACTGGCGATTAGTTGGAAAATTGATCTACCTCACAATTAGCTGGCAGGAGATCACCTACGCTATGAATACGCTTAGTTAGTTCATACAGGAACCCAAACTCCATCATCTCAAGACTGATCATCGACTCCTTCAATACTTGAAAGCAGCTCCTGGACAAGGGTTATTATTCCTTTTAGATAGCCCGCTTCAGTTGTTCGGATATTGTGATGCGGACTGGGCAAGGTGTCCAATTACGCGGCGATCTGTAACAGGATATTGTACTTTTCTTGGCAAATCACTTGTATTGTGGAAGAGTAAGAAGCAAGCAACAGTGTCAAGATCATCAGCCGAAGCAGAATATCGCTCCATGGCTGCAGCTGCCTGTGAACTGACTTGGTTGAGATATTTATTGAAAGATTTGTGTGTATCACATCCTGGACCAGCAAAGTTGTTTTTTGATAAGCAGGCAGCTTTGCATATTGCTGCAAATCCGGTCTACCATGAACATACGAAGCACATCGAGCTGGACTGTCATACAATTCGAGAAAGAATTCAAAGGGGAGAAGTCAAAACAGCCTTTGTTAAAACTGGAAGCCAGATTGCAGACATTTTCACGAAGCCATTAAGATCGTCGGAGTTTCATACACATCTCAGCAAGTTGAATGTCATTGACGTCCACACTCCAACTTGAGGGGGAGTGTTAAAAGAGAATCCATTAAGGAGCAAAATATGGATTATATCTGTCCACAATCAATCAACGAGTGAATTATGATAATTGTAAATATGCAGCAAATCAGTAGCATAATTATAGGTTCCTGACTTATTGTATAATTTTCTCCTTCCTAGAATAGATATTACTGATTATATATAGGAGCTAGTAGCATGTACAATATATAGATTGGTAATACACAGTTTATTCATTTATGATTTTGTTTTTTTTTCTTATCCATCCCCAGCGAATTGAATCCCATAGGAAACTGAAAAAGTATCAGAACATGTCACCAAAACACATCTCTCTTTTTCCAGCTTCTCATAAAAAATAGTAGCGTTCTCAACTATTTTCCATCCTTTTACCAACGGACCCTTGCTAATTGGAATTAAACATTGACATTGCCTTTGTCACAGCTGTTATAGAAGCAAGCTTTAAATTTATCAAAATCGATACACTGACTCGAATCCCTATTCCCTACAACACTCCTTAAGAATATTCGGTAAAGCATCACATTTAGATTGATTCACGTTACAAACTATAGCAAATCATCAAAGAAAATTTGACAATCCCTTCTAACTTTATACCCCGGGTGCACTACATGAATATTGCAAAAATGTCAAAGAAAAAACGGAGGGATTGTCACGGATTGATATGTATTTATGCTTTAATTTGTTGAGCCGTGTCCAAATCGATCTATCTTGCTGTATATTTTTTCGACCTCTTCTCGTGAACCATCCACATATGGCACCACAAGTGCAGTGCAGCAAATAAGATGTCATCATTCAAAGGGGTTGGGTTTAAATAATAATGTCAATGATCTGTTGAAACAAATGCATCGCTCAGATGATACACGAATTGAACTTTAAAAGGTAGATAAGATTCGCATAGTATATGAGGTCACTTCCACTGGTTCTTTAATGACCTGGGCCGAGCTCTATACTAACTAAAATGCTGAAAATTGGCTCAAGGGGGCCTAACTGATTTCTGCAACTATGGAGTTGATTATCTTCATTTCGAAATCCAACATATTCACATGTAACAGCAGAATCCTCGAAGAACAGAACACAAGACTGAGTATGGTATACTGCAAATGGCCATAAGCAGAATCAGCGACTCTACCTTTTTTGACTCTTTACTCTTATAATTGCAGTTTTTCTACCTAGCTGCAATAAATTGTGAACATTTATTTTCTACTGATATGTGAAAATGGTTCCCTATTAGGGAATATGTGATCATATCTCCATTTATAGTTCATCATTTAATCGTCGATTTTTACTTTGCAGCATTAAAATGCCTAATTAAGACCTACATTCTAATGGTGTGATTCATAAAAAACTTGGGAAATGGTTGAAACATACTACTAATTTGATGAGAAGTCGGAAAAAGAAATGAATAATTGGTCAAAATCTTCATTTACTTTTTGGGTCTTCCATAGAATAAAATTCTTTGGATAGTGGTGGGTAAGAGATTTTCTCCATGAAAAATGAGAAAAACACGGAGATTTTTTTTTCCCCAATTTTCATAAAAATTTGTAACAATTTCAATCATTTTCCACTTTTATTTATTTATTTATCAAATGCACCCTAATTTTGGCTGCTTTCATGCGAGAAGTCATAGGGAGAATTTTTTTTATGATACGCAAACTCGTAAATGCTTGGTGCAGTTGAGTAGATTATTAGTTTTTTTTTTACAAGCGTTACAGGGATACACATGGGTTGGCCACGGGGGGACGGGGAAGGAAAACGAGGTTCCTGTAGCTCGAACCTGGGCATGAGGTGGGTAAACCTACCCCTTTTTTCACTATGCTAACATCCCATGTGTGGTTATGGAGTTTGTTACTTTCAAATTTCCAAAATAATTCAAAATTGAGGTTCACTACACGTGCCCTGACCAAACCGACTCGGTTCAGGTCTTCGGCTAAAGTATTATATTTTTGGACAGAATCTCTTTGAATTTTTTTTATTAAAAATAAAATTATTTTGAATTTTCAAATTTTAAATCCAATTGACCAAATCTTCGATATGTTAAATTGGATAGACTCTCTCCCTCACACGATTTTCTCTCCATCTGTTAGCTGCACGTTGAATATTTTTTTTCTTTGAATAATTTTCTTCATTCTTCAAGATACACACAAAATAAAAAAAAATTAAAAGCCGCGAAACGTCTTAAAAAGAGCGACATAGCCTGCAACTCAACTCGGCGTTTCCCTATTGCTGATTTCTGGTAGTATTGTTCCTTTTTATATTATTTGTAACAGTTCTGTTTCCAACACATCTGCAATTCTTTGTTCAACCAAAATGAAGATCACTTATTTGCTTATTTTCATTTTAGTTTTGTATTCTTCTCCCGGGTATGATAGCAAATAGATACTATATACATTGAGACTATGGTTTCAGTTTGAAACAAGTGAATTTGCAGGCGAAAGATGGATTACAATGGATTTTATGTTGCAGAGTCGGGTGTAGCAGGAGGCATAAGGCAGCCTCTTGTGATGCTGATGATAATAATCCTTACACTAAGGCTCTGTTTTATAACAACATAGAAAATAGTAGAAAAAATAATGCATTTTTGTGAGAAGTGTTGTGGCTAGATCAACTCTTACTTTTTGCCTTCTTCCTTGGAAATTTTTTCTTTGGGTAATAGTGATGAAATTTTTTCCACAAAACATAAAAAAGGATGAAGGATGTATACTCACAAAAGTAAGCATGAGAGTATCTCATTACATCCCTCAACTTATTTTCCATTTTTTCATTCAAATTAGTTATTATTTTTTTTAATCATTTTCCATGTTGTTGTCAAATGGAGTCTATATCTTCAAAGTTTTGTTCAGGTTGATGGCTCCATTTCGAGTGGCTTTATTTGGTCATTTTTTGTGTCAAGCACCTGTCTACACTATTGCTCCAAGATTTTAAATGCATTTAAAATTGATTGTCGTTCTCGTAAAAGATGAGATAAAGTATTTTACTGTATTTTTCGTTTAAAAGAAACAAGTAAGGGCAGATCGAGGAGCAACCTACATGAATGCATTTAAAATCTAATGTGATGCCCTAAATTCCTTTAAGAGGTTTAGATATCCGGGACTTGGTTAATCACGATGCTGTTCGTTGACGTCGGGTGAAATGTATGAAAAATACAACTTTCAAATTTTTTTTTCTTCTAATATCGTAGTTAAAACCACATTGTGTTTAAGACTTCTTTTTAGAAAATTCCGACATGTGAAATTCGTATTCTTAATAAACCAACCTGTGAATAATAATACTAATTTCATATGAACTTTTCTCATTCAATCACAATATAAACCAACTCTACATATAAAACATTTTCTCAAAATTGCACTTAAAATATATAGTACATCAAATCTAAAGTCCGGTTCTTTATTTAAAAGGTTCGTACATAGATACATTTACATATAAATCCAATTTACATACATCTCAGCCCTATCATAAGGACTAGAATTTGTCAGTAATTTAGAGGCATCTAGAATGGAGAATCACGCGCCACCTCAAGATCCTACCTGTAAAACTAGTGAAAAGGGGAATGAGCCAAATCCGGTCTTAGTGGGAACTAATATAAGTTTTTATAGAAAGTACACATAACCATCACACATGCACGTGCCTCTCATAATAAAATAAGATAAATTCTTTTTAATAAGGCCAATCGTACAATGCAGCTGCATACAGGCATGTCGAACTGCACTAGGATACTCGTCCACATTTGCCCCTAAATTCCATAGATGTGCCACTATAAGATTTCTTGTAATTCTAAGGGTTAATGAACTTATTTCTACCTTACCAACCACTAGCTTCATACGGTTCATCATGCTAAGTATGCTCACATCTCATAATGTAATTAACACCATGTATTCCACGTTCTAAACTATTCTAGGACTAATTCATAAATATAAGATATATCATTAACACTAAGCCAAGTACTTAGTATTTCCACTTAGATTATAGTTTATTATGTATTATATACTTGATTAGCTAAAAGGTTAATTTTACTGCTAAGGAACCCATCTCATATTACGTATAGATTTGCCCATATTCCACGTCTAAGGCCAATGATTATTAATATTATCTACTTTCCACTTTGTATATTAATTTGTGACTCCTAAGTGTTTAAGTAAATTAGAATTTTTGTTTCATCTTCGGTACATACACGTGGTAACGTAAATAATTAAATTAAAATAATTAGTGGTGGATTCTTAAACCTTGATCTCTCACAATATTTGATTAATCTTTCTTGTGAATTGATAATTAGATAATCTTTAATTTTAATTAAAAGAAAAGAAAAAGACTTTCCAAAATCAAAATTGGTTTTAATTTGGCAATCTTAAGTTTTTTCTATAATCTTCAACTCATTCCCTTGAGATTTGGATCCTTATTTCCCACTTTACTATACCTAATTAGATTTTTCCAAATAAGAGTTTTTGTTTGCAGTCTTGATACGACTAGAGATACGCAACATAATTCAAAAAGATTTCAAATTGTACCACTTCCAAACAGGCTGGGAATATTTTAACTGTTATTTTTGAAGGAACCACAACTGTAAAAAGTTCTAAAATTCAAAGGCTCATGACATATTTTGAAACTATAACGATGAAAGAATATTAGTCATTTGATACTTTTTATAGTAAGCTTAAAGATATAGTGAGTTCTCTCTATAATTTTGGCGAAATAATTTTTGAATCCCGCATTATAAAGAAATTCTTACAATCTTTGCCGGATAGGTTCCTCCCAAAAATTATTGCCACTCAAGAAAGCAAAGATTTGGAATCCTTAATGGAAAACGAATTAATTGGCTTTCTTCTAACTTTTGAATATAACCGGCTTTCAAAATACAAGATTCAAAAAGAAAAGGCAGATCAAACATTGCATTTAGAGCTAAAGATAAAAACATAGTTAGATCTAATGCATGTTCTATGTCTGATTTTCAAGAGATAACTAATTTTGCATGTAATTTCAATAAATTCATGAAGTTAAATCTAAAAGCGGGCAATGGTGGTCAAAATTTTAGGAATGTGGGGAAGGGAATGTTGAGAATAAACCCCAATCAAGTGAGAATTGCTTTGAGTGTCAAGGTAGAGATCATAAAGCTTTTGAATGCCCTACTAGGATTAGGAGATTAGAGAAAAAGCTTGGCAAAAAGGGAATGCATGCCATGCTTAGTGATGATGATGAAAATCCAGATACTCAAAAGGAATCTCATGATTATTTAGCTTTTGCTGCAAAAGTTTCCTTAGAAGAGGTGAATTAAGAGATTTTCAAGAATTCACTTTCTGATGACGAGGAAGACTTTTCAGATCTTCAATCGGCTTATGTCGCTCTTTTATTAAAATATTTAAAACTTTTTGTGAAAAATTCAATTTGTGTCCAAAATAATTTTTTTTGAAAAGGAGATTATTGAATTGAAAAAGGAAAAAACAAGTTTTGAAAATTCAAAGGCCGAGAATATCAAATTTTTAAAGAATATTAGACACCTTGAAAGCGAAAAAGAAAATTGTCTTAGTCTAATTAGTGCTTTAAAAAGGCAAATTTGGAGTATGAGGAAAATATCAAACGAATAGAAGAACAAGTTTGCGATATATCTCAACAATTTAAAAACGCTTTAACGATTCAAGTTGGGTTAGAAACTAGTTCTATGAAACTTGAATCAATGCTTTCAAATCAAAAAGTAGAAATAACAAATAAGGACTTGAATTTTTAAAATTTGATACTCCAAAGCAAACTAAAACTGTCTTTGTTAAGGCCGCTCCCCAAAATTCAAGTTTCAATGGTGCTAATTCTTCTAAGTCTAAAACTTTCATTGATGAAACTCCTCAAGCTCCAATGAAATCCAAGACGTCCAAAAGAGAAAACAAGTTTTTACTCAAAAACTGATTTATCCAAAAGTTTCCCATTTGAAAGTTTTTGAAAATCAAGTGATATCTTTTAATGTGTATAAACACATACTCCCACAGCCATTTTGGCGTAATTTTGCGAGAGTTGAGGTCATATGAGAGAGTTTTATTGGCAAGTTTTGAAGAAGATGCCGAAGAGTGTTCCAATTCCTAAACTGAAACCTAAACCAAGAGGGACAAAGAAGAAAAACAAGAGGGTTAAGGTTTTGGATAGAGAGGAACACAAGAAAGATAGGACTTCACAGATTTAGGAAAGTTTGGGTCCCGAAAGGGATCATTGCACCTACTTAAGAGATAGGGAGTCCACCTAGCATGGAATTGGTTGGATGGATTGCTATGCTGGTGAGTTTGTGGTTTGGTCACTTTTAGTTCTTCACATAGGTACCGAAGCAAAGTGTATTTTGGTTTTGAATTTTTTATTGCAATATTGCCTCAATTCCTTGGAAAATTCATTACTTGCATGCATATGATTGTAACTGTTTTCTATTCCAGATATCTCTAGATTTTCGTATTAATTGCTTAATTTGGAGATATGTTTGCATAATGCTTTGATAATTCGATAACTGGTAGTATGTTATTTCAATCACGTAAGAGTGTTTGTGTATATTCCAAACACTAAACTGCACGATCTACATTGATGCATGTTGAGTAATCACTTGGGTTAGGCTATTGCTTTTAATTTGAAACTTTAGAAGCTCCCATATTACTATTTATTTAGGGAGAAATAGTTTAAGAAAACTATTGTGATTAATGCAGTGAGTATTTGTGATGTAGTTTTAATCAAAAAAATTAAAAGACAAACATGCGAGGAAAAAAATTTAGAGTGGATAGAAAAGGCTGCCATACTCACTACAATAAATTATATCATATATTAATTTTGTAACTTAATTAATCTAGGGTAATGTTATATAAGTCACATTTATAAGAAGTATAATTTTTATGTCATGCTTAAGCATGCGACCAGATGAATTAATTAAATTTAACATTATTAAAGGTGGGCGTTATTCGCACCCCAGCTATTACTTGGTTTGACTCCACTACTTAGAAACACTCCAAAAGTACCATTACTTTCTCTTCACCATTCCAGAGCCACTTTCACCATGCCCACTATTACACAAAGTAATTAACTAATTAAATACATTAATTAATAAGTTAATTAAGTTAATAATTAAATTAAAAAAGGGAAAAAACCCACTAGCACTTTTCAAAGGAATGCTTCTCTCATTTCCCTCCTCACGCTAGCCTCTCTCACCTACTCCTCCTCACAGACTTGCCTGTTCTTCATCTTCATTTTTATCACAAGCACCATCCTTCAACTGCTTTACTATCGGCATCATCATCTCACTATTTCCGTCTTCAACATCATGGATGAAGTAAGTTTTACATTTTGACCTAGTGATTTCTGTTTATGGGCATGGTTTAGATTATAGTGATTTAGTCAAGCATGTATAACAATATTTATTATATTGGTTTAATTTTGAATATTGTAATTGTTTCTACTAGGAATGGAGTTGTGCACTTTTTGGCTAGGAATAAGGTTGTGCACTTTTTGACATAAAATCTTCACGAAAATGCTAGTAGTCAGTTAATTAGTCTTACTTGCTACATGTCTTGTGATTATACATCTCATACTCGCTTATCATGGAGTGAGTTATAGGCTATGACTGTCTACTGATGTCCAGCGAGTTATCACTTACTTACAGTTTATTTGGGAACATACACTAAGCTGGGAACATGTTAAATGCATGGTTGTTTGGTTTCCCATACAAAAGCAATGCATTTCATGTAATCATGTCTCCATTAGCTGCCATGGGGCTCCATTATAAAGTGCTTTCTCTTTCAAAGGACTTTTGCTTCTTTATGATTTTCTTGTTGTATTTGTTTTGCTTTATCTGAAAATAGTTTTCACTTGGAACTATTAGAAGAAAATTATGATTTGTTGAGTAACTGGAACAACCAAGGCCCCTATTATATAGTGCCTTTTCTATTAAAGGACTTTTGCTTTTGTTTGATGTCCATATCGTATTTGTAGAAGCTATGAAATAGCCATACAATATGCTCAGGGATGTAAGGAAAACTGAATCGGGGCAAGACAATGAGGATGCCCTGATAGAGACTAGGCGAGAGAAGAGACATGATGATAACCTGACAGAGACTATAAGTACAACAGAAGCCTTGCTAATACGCAGATCCGCCAGAAAAGCCAAAGCCCCACCACCAAAGAAAAAAAAGTAGTTATTTTTGCGTAAATGTAATTGCGTTTGGCTTAATGTAATTATGTTTGGTAGTTCTTTTTTGTTAATGTATTTGCTTTGGATTTGGTACATGTGTTAGGCTTAACTATCTAAGTTCCATTTTTGGATATTGAAAATACTGCCATGTATATTTTGATCATTTATATCTTATTAATTTATTATCTTAATTATTGCAAAGAAGAATAAGAAGAGTAATTTACCTACATTACAAGTATTAGAAGAAGAATATGGTGACCTCATGTCCTAAAGCGATAATGCTCACTAGACATTGGGTGAATATGGTGAAACTAGAAGACGGATGTCTAGCGAGTAAGGCTTACTTTCTCACTAGACATTGGGTGGCTGGAGTGCACCTGAAATGAATAAAACTTACTATCCAATTTACTAGGGTTGGCATCTAACGAGTATATTACTCGCTAGACATTGGGTGATTATGGTGCAACCAGAATATGGATTTTAAGCGAGTAAGGCTCATTTTCTCGCTCGTTATCTGGTGAGTGAGGTTTACTGACGCGCCGAAAATACTTCCGTGCTTAGGTACCCAAGTGCAGGTTGTCAAGTTATAATACTTGGTAAGTCCAAGTGTCGAACCACAAGGATAGTCGGAAAGACGATGTGGTGATTACGAGTCCAAGGTTTTGTGAAGAGAATTTAATCGGTTGATTTTAGTTGTTGATTTTAAAGTCTTGTAATAAAAATTAAAATGATGTAATAATAGATGAGAAAAGGCTAAGGCATTATAGAATTCATTTGTTTTGCAAAGTTAAGTAAAATCAATCTCATTCAAAGTTCTCAATGCAATTCCTAAGTGTTGAATATTTTACCCATTTTTAAGCAAAAGGGTGTGGAGCAAAAGCAATCCATTCCCATATAAATGCCATATAAAGAAAGGGTGTAAGCAAATATCAACACAAGTGTATCTCTCATTTTTATCTTGTGACAAAGGGTGTGAAGCAAGTGCAACCCATTCCCATATAATATCAACCAAGATTCAAACTTAAAATACACAAAAAGAAAAAGGCATAAATTTAAACTAGGCATTTAAGAACTCATTGTTAGTTTCCCCTAGGCAAATGACTTGATTATGAAAATGGCCAACTACAAGGAGTTAAGCTCGATAAATCATAACATTTCATTTGTCTAAGATTGGGAGGTCTAGGTCGAGGTCAAACCGTCCTATATAGACTTATTTGATAAATACAAATTGAATCCTTAAAATGATTAATGAAATTGTTTATGACATAAATTTAAAAGATCCTCTTTGGCAATACTTTAACTAAGAAGATGATGAGTCTTAAAATCACATAAAGTGTAGAAAGCACTCAACATATCATTAAAGTATTTAAAGATTAAAATCTCAAATTTATGGTGTTTCCATGAATATCAAAGACTAATCATGCTTGGCAATGAAAAGTATCTCATTCAAAGAAAGAATGAACATAGGCTAGTAAGAAATACAAAAGTGTATCATTTTCTCATTAATGCTTGAGATCTATGTATACAAGGCATACAAAGTCAAATCATCATATGAAAATTATCTTACTAGCTTATGAATGGTTGAAAAAATGGAGAAGATGAAGGATTCAAAAAGTATTTAACAATACTAACAATGGAATGAGAATTGAACTTACATAATTAATGCATTGCAAACTTCATCTTTTAGCCTTAGCAAAGAAATTTACTCCATAATAAATGTAGAGACAAGAATTATAAAAGTGAACTCCCTTTCTCTCTCTAAAAAATAAAACTATTACAAGCTCTCTATAAATTGAGAGATGAGAAGTAATAAAAGTGCCCTCTCCAACACAACAATGAAGACTATAAATAGGAGAGTTGTGTTGGATGCTAAAATAATAAACAAAGCTTTTTATTTTTATTTTTTTATTTTTATTTTTATTGTTTATTTTTGGTGGAGAATTCCACTTTCTTGGATACTCTTTGGTCACATGGAGAATTTCACTTTCTTTCTTTAATCACATGGACATGGAGACTTTCTTTCTTGGATGCTCTTTAATCACATGGAGACTTCCACTTTCTTGAATTCTTTTTGTCCATGGAAAATTCCACTATCTTGAATTATTTTTGTCCATGGAAAATTTCACTATCTTGAATTCTTTTTGTCCATGGAAAATTCCAATATTGTATTAAATACAATATTTCTTGAAATCTAAAGACACCAAAATAAACACAAAAATATGCCTTTCCAAGCATTGTTAAATACAAAAGTGCTACGAGACTAATCGCGAAATAAGTTGGCAAACCGAGTAGTTTTAGAGAAATAAATGCGTCAAACAACTCCGAAAATGAGCAAATGAATGACAATATTAAGCATTTATCATTTACGTTGTGTTCCAAGTGAAAAGTAAATCAAACACACTAATGACAATAGTAAATTATGTATCTTTAAAAGCAATTATATTATAAGGACCCTTCACAGGCGATGATCAAAGTGTTATCATTCATACAAAAAAAGAAATGTATAAATTAAAACACTTTCTATGTGACTAAAAGTTACATATTTGCATAAAAAAGACTATATTACAAGGACCCTTCACATACGAGGGTAAAAGAGTTGTCATTCATACAAAAAAAAGAAGTATCAAACACTTTAGTGCGCAACAAATAACAACTTCAACTTTGAAAGGGCCCATTTGTAATTATCCTCTAATTCTTTATGCAAAAAGCAATGTATAATTGAGAACGTCCTAGCAGTTGATGTCACTCTTCAGTTGTTTCGTCCTTCCTATGCCAATACACATAATGCTTCTCTACTGAAGCCTTCATTAATTGTTGCATGGCGCTCATTTCTTCCATTTCATGAGCTCTCAAATTGGCCTTTGCATTGTAAATGGTCTTCGTTGTGAAGGTTTTCTCTCTTCTTTCCAATATTCTTGGTACGAGCTATCCTACCTCTTTCACACCCTAAATATAGCCTAAGACGCCTACTCGCAGTACCACTCCCTTGGTCGGATTTCATAGTCACTACAATAAATTGCATATAGAGCCATCATATCCTCTAGAGATTGGTCATCCCCACCATCGACACTTGCTTCACCATTATTACAACTCTTTAATTTTAGGCAATTGGGATTGAGAGGTTTTACTTTAAATTGGCCGAAGTCAATTTCTTTGAGATATTGACAATATCCCTAAATGCTAGAGACAAGGCAATATACATCCTGAAACAATGGAATTACTTGAAAATTAGTTTATTAACCAATGAAATTTTTTGTAATACCAAATTACCTAGCATTTTTTCAAGTTAATGTACACCCACAAACAATTTGGTCTTGCTCGCTGCATGTCTATTGAGTATGACTCTAAAAGTCGCTTATCTTGGAGCAAGTTATAGGCTATGACTATCTACTGATGATGTCCAGCAAGTGGACATGACAGCAAAATTACCCTATTTCGCTACATTTTCAACGAATGAACTATTAAATTTTACTCTATGTCAAGCGGCTGTCATCTTATTTCTAGTTAAGTATGCTCTGTTCAATGCTTAAAGTGTTGTGTATGTATTCATTGCATAAATATGAAAAAATAAATAAACACAATGACATACAAAACACTAAGTATACCTCTCCTTCATCACCCTTTCTTGTATATCACCTTTAACTTCTTCATTATCTTTCCTGTTTAGCTCTATGGTGTCCAAACTATTATTCATGGGTCTAGACTTCCTTGCTTGCTTTCATAAAGTGTTGCTCTAGTGCTTGATTTTCTTTAATCAATGAATTTTTTTATGCATTTCGATCAATAAGTGGAGAAGGAAAAGAGAGTGCAGCGAGTTTGGCTTAGCCGATCGGTTGAAGGGGAAATCAAACGTGAAAAAACATTTAATTCTATTTGAATTTAACAAAGTAATTATAAGTTAATAATATATAATTAAGAAGGTTAATTTTAACTTTAACATAAATAATTATTAGATAAAAGGAGGAATGAATGGTGTGAAAATAGACACTTAATGGCTTTTTTAACATTGAAGTGAAATCAATTAAAGAGTGATGTGTGAATGGCGCACACCTTATTAAAATTGGCTTTGTGTAATTGAGGCCGACTAATTTCCCCAATTTGGTTCGACCACCCCTAACTGAATCCCCCTCTCCTCCTAAATCGATGCACTAATAGATAATCAATCCGAACTCATAAACATCTGTTCAAATCAGTCGATGTTCAGTCAATTGTCGATTCAAGCTCCAAATTACGAGGAGGCAACGATATGGAGGCCGTGGATTTGGTGGATTGGATTTGTGTAGCCACTTTGCCGATATTGCATCACTTAGGTCTTTTTCTTCCTCAAAATCCTCTTCTTCTTCATCAAATTTTGAATATGTATTGATATTCTTATTGTGATTGTATTTGTTCTAAGCATCGTCATTTTGCAGAAACTCTGTTAGGTTTTTGTCGAGATTGGGAGATTGGTCCATTGATGAAAGTTAGGCTTTAGGGTTTTAGAACTAGAATTGAGCAGTAAAAATGCTAATTTTGGGCATATATCCAACAAAGTTGATAGTAATTGGTCTTTGAATTTAATTTGTTATCACTCTCATTTTGTATTTGATAACTCAAATTATGTGCTCAAAATTTGGATTACTTTGAGTAAATTACAGTACCGTCTTATTTTATCTGATACCCCACCCTTGAACTACAAATTGATATCTGTCTAATTCTCATCATTTAATCTTTTTGAATTTGAAACGAAATTCCACTGGTTAGTTTCATTATTTATTCAGCCATGTGGTGATGCCCATAACATGTTCGATAAATGTTAAAGCCATTTGCGAATGAAATTAAGAGAGAAGTTATTTTATAAGTAGTATGACTTGTTGCCTTTCTCACCAAACCGGAATAATTAACGAATTAACAATTTGTTTGCTGATACAGCTACCAATGTTAGGGTTTTGCTTGCCTAATGTCAAATCTTAATAGGTCCGACCTGAAGGACCAAAAAATTTTAATAGAAAACTGGCCTGCAGGCCGACTCATAACTGGTACCGTGTTTTGAACTGTGGGATTACTCCAACGTCATTTTGTTTGTTACGTTTTAGCTCTAAAGCACAATTTATTTAAAAGGGTAGATGCTCCAGAATCGGATCCCGATTCTCACTCGATTTGTTCAGATTGTGAACCCAATTTTTTGATTATATATAGTTTAAGTATTCTTGTGAGATTCTCCAAGAATCCTGCAAATTAGGATATATGGAAAGTATCAAACCAGAGTTCGACTAAGTCAAGGTGAAACTAGGAGTAGAAAGATTGTGGTTTGTAGGCATAAATTATTTCCTATTTAAAATAGTTTATACATTAGGTATACACCCAAGTTTTAAAATATTTTTATACATTAGTTTTATTGATAAATATAGACAATTCATCTAGTTAAAGATATTTCGGTTTACTAATTATCTTCTCCAATTCTTGGAATATTTTGAGTTTCTATTTAATTCATATGCTGTGTTTGTTGTTGCTTGGTCGACTCTAAGCTTTTTTGTTGGTATAAAATATTGCTGTACGTGCACAGGCGTCTTTAAAGACTGAAAGGGTGAAGAAGAAAGAGATGTACTTCCCCATGAGAAAGTATGCTATTAAGGTGTAGTAATCTAGAAGCTGTTACTAAGTAGTAAATTTAAGGTAGAGGTTTCATTACAGAGAAGATTTTTGGTAATCTTTTTTTTTAAATCGTGTTTTTTGTTCCAATTACTTTTGCCAGAGAACGAATTTGCTTCACAAATTCAGAATTTTTTTAATGTAAATGCAGAGGTATTGGTGCATTTGGATTTGTTTGGTGAGTTTTTGCAGCAACAACACGCAGGTATTACCTTTTCATTTCATTTCATTTCATTGTTTCATTTTTCTATTTTTCTCTTTTTTTTCCCTTTCTATGTGTGTGTTATTTGTAACATTTAAAAAAAAATGTTATCAAAGAGCTCCTTCTGAGTATATGACTGTATTGTGAATAGATATGAGAAGCATGTCCGTTATGAGTCGAGGAAGGCAAGATCTGATACAAGGAAACGAGTTAAGGGTCGGTTTGTGAAGGCCTGTGATACTCCAAATGGCTAAATCCACCTTCAATGATTTTCAAAGCACAAAATTTCTCTTTGCGTTCTCTATGTATGTAATTGCCTACGGTTCCTCCAATCCATCTATCCTTGCTTTCTTGTGAACGGACAAATTTTATTTTATTAATTCATCTAATAACAGTTGATCTATCAATTGTAGGGAATTGGACTTGTGGCCGCTAAAGGCCTGAACTGCCAAGCATTTTGGACACCTTTTAGCCCAGCTGTTTAGATTGTAAACTGATATAGAATTGGTATTGGTGAGTCTTTAACTATATTGCTGAATTTTATTTTATTTTTTGTGTGGGGGGGGAGCTACATTGTTGCATTGGGGAGAAATCATTGTAATCATCTTTAGAGGATTGGATTTATATTTTTGTTCTTTTCCCATTGTGTTGATTTATTTGGAATTGTTTTGATGGATTGTTGAGTTGTTTGGAATGTTATTTGTTTGGGTTGTATTGATTTGGATTTATGAATGGTGAAACACTAGCTAAAAAATCATTGCTTTGTTAATTGGATTGATTGATGAATTTGTATGGTAGCTAGGTATATTATGAGTAGGTGCAAAAGTTATATTTTTTTATTAGTTTTAAGTTACTTTTAAGTTGGTGTTATGTTATTAACTTATGACTTTTTTAAGTCACTTTTACTAATTTTTTATTACACCGCCTATTAAGTCACTCAAGGATAAACTTGAAAGTGACTTAAGTGATCATTTAAGTCACTCAGATGATCAAATTTCTTGTATTGAGTGGAAGGATAACCGAAAGCTACTAAATGGAAATAGCTAGTATCCACTAGTGGTCAAAGCCTCCAACGAAAAGAAAAGATGCTTACACAAAAACATCATAATTTTGATATAAAATTACATATTTTTGAGAGAAAAATTATGCTTCTGAGGGAGAAAAGAACTAGTTGAAAAAATAATGGCTTAGAGGCTTTATAAATTCTCTTGTATGTGGATGTACGAGTGTTTTAAAATTCATAATTATTCGATAGTGATTTGTATGATCCATATTTATTTATTTTTGAAAGGAAAAGCAAGTAAATCAATTACTCAAATCAAAGTCAAGAACATCAAAGAAAAAAGGAGGGGAACAGACTCCCATCTCCAACAACAGCCATAGAATCTGCCGCCTTCGCTAACACATGAGCAGCATGATTAGATGTTCTACGAACTAGACCAAACTTACAGTTGACAATATTTCTAGCTAGGAACTTACAAGCCTTGACAATAGATCCCACATAAGATAGATCATCAAAATTGCCATTAAGAGCAACAAAAAGTAAAGACAAATCCACCTCCAACACTACATTTGAGACATCCGACTCCTTCAACCAAGACAAAGCCTCATGGTAGCCTATAGCTTTTGCCAGAAGAGGGTCATTTGGAGCTGTAACACGACCGTTCCTAGCATATAAAAAAATACCTTCTGCATTGCGAAGCAAAAAACCATAACTACTATACCCGGAACCTGCAGTTATAGCAACATCCACATTGTATTTTGTGAGAACCCGCGTTCTCGACGCCAGGGGTTCCTCGTGGGTGGCGATTCCGTTGTTGATTTGAAAATTGGTTTTGAAAAGAATAAGAATCGCCAGTTTGTTTTACTAAACAAACAAAAAAGATTTGTGTAAAAGAGACGTATTTATGGACTAAATATCCTCTTATATACAATATATACGAAACCAATTGATTCGAAGGTTCGGGGACTAAGTTATGAATCGGGAAGGTGTTAGGAACCAAATTCGCCCTTTCGGTCTCTTGAGTAAGATATGCGTGTGTTATAATTCAGTTCTTACATGCTATTGCTATTACTTTATAACTTTTCGTGCTTGCCTTAGAAATTGGAATTTTGGGGTTAGGATGAAAACGATGTGTGTTCCTAGTTCACCCATGATTTTGAAAATAAATGTGTGTATGTGATTTGAAAAAGAGAATTTGATAATAATAGATGCAATAAAACAAGTGATTTTGTAAAGCATTGGGCTTTTTGAAAACTGATTCGATGTGGAATCTTATACTCGATATGATATGAGGTGACTTGACCGATCGTATACCATAGTCTATTGATTAAACCAGTATAGATGGCACTAGTGCTCTCATAATCGAGTATTTATCAAATACACACCGCAATCTATGAATTAGATTGGATATATAGCGATTATCGATTCCTTCGTATAACAATACAGCTAATCCGAGCTTTTGAAAAAGTAAGAAAGTAATAATACTATTTTAGAATTGGATTATGGTTTATTATAAGCCTTTGGTTTTGAAAAACAATTTGAAAAAAAGGTTTTGAAAAGTTATCAAGTGACAGAAATTATGCAAACAAGAATATGAATTATAAAGCTGACAAATAAATAAAAGAAGAGAGATAAAATTATACCTGAGCCTCCATGGAAAGAGAGAATAAGGATCTCTTGGTGTGTACCACGAAATCCCCTTGATTGTTGATGAAAAACATGAATGGAGGGGGGGGGGGGGGTTCTATTTATAGTTGAAAAAATACTTGGAGAGCAAGAAAAGAGATTAGAACTAGGACTCTTGGAGATTATCGCAAAGCCTTCCCACCGTTGGATCATCTTGTGTTTGGATATGTGTTGGTAATAGAAGTCTTCTAGATTATGTAAAAATTTCAGGTCGATCAGAATTCGGGAAGGTCTCATTTTGTTCTGATTGGTACGAAGAGTCTGTTTCTGTGTAGGACATGTACTTGTTGTAGACAAAGTCCCTTGTTTGCACGACAAGTCAGGTTCTCACCGTTGGATCATGCTAAATTTTGGATATATATTTCCTTTATAAGTCTTTTAGACCCTGTAAAAATTTCAAGACGATCGGAGTTTGGGAAGGACTCGGTCTCCTCGAATTGTTAGAAAGAGTTTGTTTTCGCATAGGAAACGTACTTGCGTACAACAACATCTAGAACTGAACTTCTAGCCGTTGGATTATACTGAATTTTAGATATGTTTTCCCTCAAAATGTTTTCTAGCTTGTGTCAAACTTTTAGCTCGATCAAAATTCGGGAAGGCCTATATTTATTTTTATTTGTTACGAAGGACATTTCGACTAGAATTGCACGATAGACAAATTAATTCTTGATGATCCCATGTCCGAAAAAGCTGAACTTTGAACATATTCTTCCCCACAATAAGACCTATCTACTAACAAAAATTCAGACCATGTTAACTTCGAGAAGACCTCCATTTGATCACCCGAAACAAACTCATGATTTTCTGAATTTTCGGAGATCTGACCGTCAGATTGAGCTAATTTTTGAGTATGTTACTCCTTATGGTAATGTATAACAACTCTCAAAGTTTGAGGATGATCCGAAATACGTAACTCTCCTTTCACAAGTTTTCAGGAGTTTTGACAGTTTTCGATTTCGGTAATTTCCTATAATTCTGTAACATTTCATCCGGGGTCCTTTAGGCTTTCTTCTTTGACCTGTATCACATGTACAAAGTATGTGTGCATTTAAGAATGATCGTGCATGCATGCGTGTTCATTTCTTTGGAAATCAGGATTTTTGCAGGGGTCGCAAAATGAGGTGTTCACACATTTCAATAACTCAGTAGGGGGCTTAACCCATTTAATCGGCAGAGAAGCGTTAGAAGACGAAGGAGAAGACCGGGGGACTTGCGCTTCTTGCCACTTAAGTAGACAATTCAATGCCTTATGAAAAATCTCAGAAGCCGAAGCAACCCAATTACGTCAAACTAACCCATTCCGATTACCTCATAACGCCCACAAGCACACAGAAGCAATACATAGCCGATCATCATTATTATCGTTACATACCCGAGCCCACCATCCTCCCATCGAATTCACCACCCCACTGAGATCGCCAATAGAGGATAAAACCCACACCCTTTTTACAAAAGAGTAATCCACAAACAAATGAAAACTCGATTCCATTTCTTTTTAGCAGACATGACACTCAAGAGGAACATTAACCCGATGAATCAACAAAGCAGCTATAGTCGGTAAATAGTTAGCAAACAGTCTCCATAAAAAATTCTTAACTTTAGGGGAATGAACAAGTTCTAAACACCCTTCCAATTAATAGAATTATTAACTTCCAAGCCTGTGCGTTTGCCCTCAACGTGAGCGTGATATTCGCTTTTAACTATATACTTACCACAAGGAGCCATCGGCCAGCACCACACATCTTTCTCACTATGAGTGCACACAGGGATCTGTCTCACAAAAGCAGCATCCTTGGGAACAAAATATCATTCAAGACCTCATATCCCAGTCCAAATTATGAATTAAACAAAGGGACCGAACATTAATATTTTGATGAATGTCGGGCGGAGCAGTAGAAACATAATGATTGTCATTAGAGGGAAGCCAGGGGTCTTTAAAGACAAAAGTATTGTTTCCATCACCCACCCTACGACGGACATTATCTTTAATCAATTGTTGGGCCATTAAAATACTGCGCCACACATAACTTGGATTATATCCCATTTCAGCATTAAGGAAAGAATCATTAAGAAAGTACCCAGCTTTATAAACCTTGGCCATTAGAGAATCTAAAGCTGAAAGTAAACGCCACCCTTGCTTCACTACCATAGCCATATTAAAATCGAACAAATTCAGAAAGCCAAGGCCACCTCTCTCCTTTGGAACACAAAGCTTATCCCATGACACCCATCGGATACTGTACAACTCTTAACCACTACGTCCCCACTAGAAGGAATTCATCATACTCTCAATCTTTATGCACAAAGACTGGGGAAACATAAACACGCTTATAACATAAGAAGGAACGGCTTGAACAACGGTTTTAAGCAACACTTCTTTACCTGCTCTAAAAAGAATCTTTTTCCTCCAACCCTAAATTCGGGACTGAACCTTATTGATGACGATAAGAGAAGGCAACACATTTTCCTTGGTTACCCGTTTGTTGGACTTGAAAGAAAGAATAAATAGATACACAACTTTGGAGACTCACATTAGAGCTAAAAGACATTGATGACTTTTGAAAATTAATCATTTGACCTAAGGTACTCTTGTATAATTGGAGGCATTGTTTAACCATCTGACATTCTAGATCATTAGCTCTAAAAAATAGAAAACAATCATTAGCAAAAAATAGATGAGAGATCTCCGGAGCTAATTTCGCAACTCTGCAATCGTGAATGAGACCACTAGGTACGTAGCTAAACAACAAACAGGATAGAACGTTCGCAGAAAGGATGAAAAGATACGGGCTGATTGGATCACCTTGACGCAACCCTCATTGGGGCAAAATCAACCCAACATCAAAACCATTATAATACATCGAGTACTATACCGTGGAAACGCAAAGCATAATTAAGTCCACCTAACGAGACACAAAGCCTAGTTTTAAAAGCATATGTCAAAGAAAATTCCACACCATCTTATCGTACACTTTTAACATATTGAGTATAAGAGCACACATACCAAATTTACCTTGTCTTTTTCTCTTAAGGTAATGACCCACCTTGAAAGCCACCATAACATTATCCAAAATAAGACGACTAGGAACAAACACGCTCTGATTTTCAGAAATAATCTTTGTGATAACCAATAACTTTCGACATTACTTTATAAATAAAGTTGTAGAAAGAAATGGGCTACAACTTAGACATCTCCTTCGGTCTCTTTACCTTTGGATAAGGACAATGAAGGTCTTGTTTAGGCCAGGAGGGGGATACGAGTTGTTCAGCCAATCAAGTACCAACGCAGTCACGTGTGATCCCATAGGATCCCAAAAGTAGTGATAGAATCCTTGGTTAAAACCATCCAGGCCTGGCGATTTATCTGGGTGCATAAAGAAAAGAGCATCTTTCACCTTGTACTCCTCAAATGGACATAAAAGCAACTCTTTTTGCTCGGCCGTCACTTTGCAAGGAACATGGCGTAAAATAGACTCAATATTACCAATTCGGGAGGAAAATAACTCAAAGAAATAGGATATAAAAAGCTCTTGGAGCCCATGATTCCAGCTATGCCATATACCATTATCATCACAAAACTTCGAGAATGAGTTTTTCCTCTTATTTTCTTCATCATATTTTCCATTCTTTCAAACTTTCTAGGCATTTTCTTATTAATGAATATACAACATATTTATATGGTTCTAGAAAACTTGTAGTCTCTTTCCCCCATCTATGGAGCTTTTACCTCTTCGTAGAAATTATGAATAGTTCTTAAAACTCCATAGATAGGTTATAAATTTGTTTAGCTTATCTTTTATTCATTTGTTGATATATTGACTGCTTCTTACACTATATGTGATACTTACACTCGGATAAATTTAATTTATCCCCCTACCATGTTTTGGTTCATCGGATAACTATTAGCTTAGAAATATGCTTCCCGATCAAAATCCCGTTGAAGAGACCAAGCACCTGAATCCATCTTTTAGGCCGAATTCAAATGCTTGGGGGGCAATTATGGAAGCATAATTCTGTACACGGACCTGGGCCTAGACCTAATGTACGAAGTATGGGCTTGGACGAGGGCCGAATAAATGGTTCAGTCCAAGAAACCTTTAGGCCAATGAGATGAAATGCATCTGTTGATCATATAGCAAGCCAGTCGCTAATAATGGAGTTGTGGATAAGAGGTAGCTGAGCTAGAGGATAAACAATGGGAAATAGCCAGTTTTGCTGTGTGAACAGGGTTGTTAACACCAATAACATTGGAGTATTGATCAAGTTTACCCTTTATAGTAATTTCCTATTACACCAAATCCTAACTAGATTGTATAAATAGATCAAGATAAACCCTTCGCAAGAGACACAAGAAAAATAGTAGTGGCAATATACTTACACACACACTCTCTCTAAACTGTATTTTTGGCCATTAGAGCCCAATAAATAACACAATCACACACTCTGGGAGGACATACTGCCAGATTGGGAATTAAAGCCACCGGGAGAACCTACCCACACAAACAAAAATCCGTTATTCTTAGTGCTAATTTACTGTTCATCACTACCACCTTTGTTGGGTTTGGTTGCCGACTCTACTGATTTGAGCCGATTCAACCTTCTTTGGATTCGGTTAAATTTACACCACCCAATTACTTTAATGCTAGAGGAGGTAGATTTTATAGTTTTTTGAAGTATTGCAAAGATTAAATTATACTATTAGGGTAAAAATTTTAACCAACATTATTAATTATAATTACTCTTTTAATTCTACCATTCTGATGCTCTCATCAATTTTTATTTTTAAAATAGCATAATTTAATAAAAAAAGATACTCAGAAAAAGTATATATTACGTGCAAGTGCTTACAAATTAGACCAATCAGTCAATTGTTAACTACTCTTTGAATTTCTCATTTTGCTTTGTTTTTTAATTCCAAGTGAACAAGTGTTTAGATTACCTTTAATAGTAGGATATATTTAAATTGTGTAGAATATAAAAACTTTGCAAATTTTTTTGGTCTCAATCGTCTTTATATTTAACTTTTGCATAAAATAGATATATAAAATGCACTCTAAGTTTACGCTACCCAATTTACACTATCCCGTCAATATTTTTTTTCTCAATTTTTTATAGAACTTTAAAATATAATAAATCATTTTAACATTTTATATTTTTTAATCATACATATCATATTATCATTTTAGTAAACAAAATATCCTCCATTTATTTACCCATGTACCATCATACCTGTTAACATAATTAAAGCATTTGTGTTAATCCTAATTTGTCTTTGTCAAAATATAAAAATAAAAATAAATAAATCCTAATTTGTCTATTATAAAAGATTGTTGAACTGCACTTTGGTTCGTTGCAAGTTTCTCAAAAGTAATCAATATCTACACTAATTTATACTCTTTCTTATATAATATTGTTAAATTTGCCCTTATTCTGTTTTTTTAGGGATATCTCTAAATGAATAAATTTAAAAGGATTCAAGGTTCAATTTTTATTGAATTACTATTGCTTTTTAGATTTACTATTGTTATTGTTAAAGTTATTATTTATTTATTTCGTGTTTGTTTCCTTATTGGATTAGTTTTCCTTTTCCTTTCCTTTTCCTTATTAGATTAGGTTTTTCTTTTGTCTTGTTTAGCTCTATAAATAGAGCCCATTTCTTATGTAATTCATTCATTCAATAAGATATATAGTTTCTCTTTTCTCTAAACCTAACATGGTATCAGAGCAAGGTTGAATCACCACCACCAGCCACCAGCCGCAACCATCACCAATCAGATCCGTACCGTCTTATCGATAAATATATCAAACCTCGATAAATACAACATCAAAACCTTCGTCTTCCAAAGACGATTCCAACGCCGCAAGAATCACCTCGAAAAACCCATCCACGCGCCGCGAGTGTGAAACACGGTACGTCCCGCCGAAACCACGCGCCGCCGCCGTTACCGTCAGTCAAATCGCCGTTAACGTTAACGGCGTTAGTACTTTTTCGTTAAAGTTAACGGCGTCAGGCCGTCTCCGTTACCGTTAACGTCCGTTAACGCCGTTAGCATTCCGTCAACGCCGTCAGCTTTTCCGTCAACGCCGTTAGCCGTCCGTTAACGCCGTCAGTCAACCGTCAGTTAGTCAACTCAGACCGGTTCAGCCAACAGTTTTTTGCCCGGTTTTGCTATTTTTTGATCGGTTTTCAGCTAACTCAGACCGGTTCCCTAGGTTTTTGACCGTTCCAGACTCAACTGCAGTCTCCGTTTCTCCAGATTCAGTCTTCAAGTTACAAAACCAGATCCAGTGCACTCCTTTTACCACCGTTTGCTTTTTTTTTTTGACCGGTTCTCTGACAACCACGACTGGTTCCCGAGGTTTTCAAGCATTCTGAACACAACCGCAGTCTCCGTCTCTCCAAATTCAATCTCTAAGATACCAAATCAGGTCAAGTGCACTAATTCTTATACTGTTTGCTTAATTCTTGTTCAGTTTTATGTTATGAAAACCTCAGAAATTCCTATCACCATCAAATTGGATGGAAACAATTATAATCACTGGTCTATCTTGTTCCGAAATTTCTTGAAAGGAAAGGGCCTCTGGGATTATGTTAATGGCAAAGCAATTTGTCCTGCTGAAACCGATGAAAAGTATGCTGATTGGGATATTAATAACAACAAAATTTTAACATGGATTGCCAACACTGTCATTCCATCGATTAGTCTTCAGCTTGGAAAGTATGATACCGCAAAGAAAGCTTGGGATTTCTTAGCACACAGATATGTTCAAACCAATTTTGCCAAGAAATATAAACTTGAACAAGATATACGTGGGCTACTACAACAACCAGGTCAATCCGTGTCTGATTTTCACTCTAGCATGTGCGTTATCTGGGATCAATTGGAACTCATGGAACCTCCATGGACAACAGACTTTGGTTTATGGGAAACCTTTCGTGAAGAAACGCGACTTGTACAATTTCTCATGGTATTACGGGATGAATTTGAACCGATCAGGACATCTATTCTTCATCGCAAGCCCCTCCCCTCCGTTGAATCAGCATTAACAGAATTAATTACTGAAGAAACTCGCAAGGGTATCACTCCGAATATTTCATCAGTTTTTGTTGCACCACCGGCCTCGAATACCTCGTATGTTGCATCTCCTCGCCCGCAGAATCAGAATTACCGACCATCTCACAATACCTTTTCACCATGCCCTCATCAGACATCATATCGCCCTCCTCATAATACCCAAACGGCACCACCCCGAGATTATTCCCAGGTTCAATGTAACTACTGCAAGGGTTTTGGGCATGTAGTCAAGAATTGTCCCTCTCCTACATCTCGGTACATGCGGGGTCTACAAAATTCAACTGGATCGTCTGCTGCCGTACTTGCTCCACCATCTCCCCAAACCGGTAATAATCATACCATTGCCTCTGCTTTTTTAGTCTCATCAGGTACATCTTCTTCTCCTTGGTTCCTTGATTCCGGAGCATCAAACCACATGACTTTTGATCCTACACACTTTGACTCATTCAGTCTCATGCATTCATCTCCCAAAATTCACACAGCTGATGGTTCTGTTATTACTGCTAGTCACATTGGTTCCATTAAAAACACTCCTAACTTGTCTATTCCTGATGTCTTCTTTGTCCCTCAACTTTCAATGCAACTGTTATCTGTCGGGCAATTATGTGATCTTGGGCTAATCATTATATTTCATTCATTGGGTTTTATTGTGCAGGACCGCTCAACAGGCAAGCAAGTTGGGACAGGCCATAGAGTTGGCCGCTTATATGTTACAGACACACTTCACATTCCCCCTACAACCAATACATCCTTAACAGCATCTACCACACACCCATCATCATTTTGGCACTCTCGATTAGGACATGTTTCTTTTTCTCGTCTTAAATATATGATTAATCAAGGGTTGTTAGGACCAGTTACATTAGATAAAGATTTTCCTTGTGTCGCTTGTAAACTGGCCAAACAACCAGCTCTACCTTTTAATAATAGTACTACAGTTTCATCTTCTCCTTTTGATCTTGTGCATTCTGATGTGTGGGGTAAAGCTCCTATTGCTTCTATGGGGGGTGCCTTATTACTCTCGCTATAGTTGGACTTATTTGCTTCACTCACGTTCTGATTTTCTTAAAATTTATATTGAATTTGCCACCATGATTAAAACTCAGTTTTCTAAAACTATCAAACTTTTTCGTTCTGATTCCGGAGGCGAATATCTGTCCAAACCCTTCCTTGACTTTCTCAAATCTCAAGGGACTCTTCCTCAATTATCCTGTCCTGACACTCCACAACAAAATGGCATTGCAGAACGTAAACACCGCCATCTTGTCGAAACTGCCCGTACTCTCCTTGTGTCGTCCTCTGTCCCTTCCACTTTTTGGGGGGAAGCCATCCATACTTCTATATTCATTATAAACCGCATTCCCTTTCTTGTTACAAATGGTATTTCTCCCTTTGAGCGTCTTTATGAAACTCGTCCTGATTATTCCGAACTTCGTGTCTTTGGATCTACCTGTTTTGTATTACTTCCCAAAAGAGAGCGTACCAAACTCACACCAAAAACCTCTATGTGTGTTTTCTTAGGATATGGAATTCAACAAAAGGGTTATCGCTGCTATGATCCCATTGCCAAAAGACTTCGCATTTCTCGACATGTTACCTTTTGGGAAAATACTCCATATTACACTCTGGCCCAAAATACCACCTTATCCACTGAACCTGCGCTACCTGTTGATCCATTCCCCGAGTCCTCGCCAATAGAAGCCTCTCACCTTTCACCCACTCCAGTATCTGTCCCTGATCCAGTACCGGCTAACCCCATTCCCTTAGTGTCTGATAGCTCCACTGCTGACAACTCTATGTCTTGCCCTGACTCTGCATGTCCCGACAGCGATCCTCCACTTCGACCAACTCGAGATCGTCGGCCGCCAGCTAAGTTATCAGATTATCACTGTTTTCTTTCCGCCCTGCTGTCCCTACATGAGCCATCCTCTTATCGCGAAGCATCCACCGATCCTCTTTGGCAACAAGCTATGGCCGATGAACTTGCTGCCTTAAAGCAAACCAATACATGGGACCTTGTTCCCTTACCTGCTGGAAAATCTGTTGTTGGGAGCAAATGGGTATACAAGATTAAAACCAACGCCGATGGTTCTGTTGATCGTTACAAAGCTCGTCTCGTTGCAAAAGGTTTTACACAGGAATATGGTATTGATTATGAAGAAACTTTCGCTCCCGTAGCTCGTATGACCACAGTTCGCACACTTATTTCAGTTGCTTCTATCCGTAAGTGGGTGATTCACCAGATGGATGTCAAAAATGCTTTCCTTCACGGCGACCTATCCGAAGAAGTATATATGCAGCCTCCTAATGGGCTACCTCACTCTCCTGGACAAGTCTGTAAACTTCGTCGTGCTCTCTATGGTCTTAAGCAAGCACCTAGAGCCTGGTTTGAAAAGTTCTCCACAGCCGTTATTCACCATGGTTTTTCACAGAGTGCTCATGATTCAGCAATGTTTACATGTTCCTCTCCACAAGGCATTGTTGTTCTTCTCATTTATGTCGAGGATATGATTATCACTGGGGATGATTTCGATGGAATATGCAAGCTCAAGACCTATCTGTGCTCTTGTTTTGAAATGAAAGATCTGGGAATTCTTCGCTACTTTACGCTGTTCATATTGTAAGCCAATTTATGTCTGCTCCACGCTCTGTTCATTTTGCTGCTGTTCTCCGCATCATTCGGTACCTTAAAGGGACACTATTCCAGGGATTACATTTTTCATCCACTTCTAGTCTTGAGTTACAAGGATATTCCGACTCCGATTGGGCGGGTGATATAACTGATCGCCGGTCTACAACAGGATTCTGTGTTTTTCTAGGTGACTCTCTCATCGCGTGGAAAAGTAAGAAACAAACTGTGATTGCTCGTTCTAGTGCTGAAGCTGAGTATCGCGCCCTTGCCCATGCAACTTCTGAAATTGTTTGGCTTCGCTGGTTACTTAAAGATATGGGAATTGACGTTCCTACTCCTACGCCGTTATTTTGTGATAGTCAGAGTGCCATTCAGATAGCCCATAATGATGTTTTTCATGAACGTACCAAGCATATTGAGGTTGACTGCCACTTTGTTCGACATCACTACACTCATGGCACTATTCGCTTGCTTTTCATCTCGTCTGAGTATCAACTTGCTGATCTGTTTACCAAGACTCATGTGACCGCCCGTTTTCACTTTCTCGTTTCCAAACTCCGAATGCTTTCTAAGCCTTCTTGAGTTTGAGGGGGGGTGTTAAAGTTATTATTTATTTATTTCGTGTTTGTTTCCTTATTGGATTAGTTTTCCTTTTCCTTTCCTTTTCCTTATTAGATTAGGTTTTTCTTTTGTCTTGTTTAGCTCTATAAATAGAGCCCCTTTCTTATGTAATTCATTCATTCAATAAGATATATAGTTTCTCTTTTCTCTAAACCTAACAGTTATAAGTTCTTTTCTCATAATCATATACAAATGAACAACGTAAGTTTTTCTTGTGAAAACTAAACTTTTTATTCAGTGGTTTCAATTTTGTGATTAAGTATTTCAAACTTATAATTTCTTGATTCGTTTTCTACTCATTTTTCTTGCTACCTTACACGCTATAGAATTGATACTCGATCAGGGTTACACTAATTACAATTTCTGCTGTTATAATTTAAAATTTTCTATTCTCATATTTGATAAAGACCTTGGTTAGAGGTAGACGCGGTTATGAGTAAATCAAAAAATTGAACCAATATTCCGGTCTTATTGGATTGAATTAATTAGGTTGATACTATTAATTGGATTTTTGAATTGATTTTTAAAACACCCGATTGAATTGGTTAATTTGGTTATGAATTAATTTTTGGATTAACCAAACCAATTAATCTGAATTTGATAATTTTTAAAATTTATTTTTTATCTTATTTTGGTCCATACTATTTTATTTTCTCCATTTTCTTCCTCCAAATTTGAGCGAGTTGCACTTTATTCGAAACTTGATGCCATCAATCATTTGGACAAGGATCGTCTGTCCAGAAACTTGACGAGGCATCCATTTTTAAATGAAAGTACATATCGACTCAAATTTTAAAAATGTAACAAATTAAACTTTAAAAACTGAAGTGAAAAACATATAAGCTTCAAAGCGTAAAAAGTCAATTACCGTGAGTTAAAATGTAATGGAGATTCACTATTCTGCTCGAAATGATTTCTTTCAAAAAATATTAGAGGGGTTTATATGTTTGCCAAATTACTTCATTAATTTTTCGTATCATTGTTATTTAATTTCTATTCCACTAATATATACGGCTCTCCCTTTTTGCAAATTAGATTGACAATTGCAAGAACTCTTTGCTTGGGCCTTATGATAAATTTAGCATACATGGGACATTACATTACATTTTAAATTTTTTTTAACTTCACCGTTGAGACTTTAATATTTTATTCTTTTGTTTATCTATCACTAGGCCCAACAGGAGTTTAGGTGACGGATATTGTCCGTCTCCTAAGCTAAAAATGTACGTTTCCTAAGACTCGGGCGACGAACAAGAAGCCGCCTAAGAGCGGTTGCCTAAGTTGTGTTGCCTAAGCTCTTAGGCAACGTGCAAACATTTGTTTGCCGCCTAAGAAGTTCTTAAATGTAGCTCACAATGTACGTCGCGTAAGATTTTAGGAGACGTACATTGATCAATGTTCGTCTCCGAAGTTGGTCTCTTAGGAGACATACATTGATCAATCTAGTAACCTTTGATGTCGATGAACCTACTTTCTAGTCCTTATGTTAAGGACTAAGTTGAATACAAATTTGAATTCATATGTATTTGTGTGTAAACTCTTTATGTTATGAATTAGATTTTGGCTTTGATGTATTCGATGATTTAAATGGGGTTATAAAAAAATCATATATATATATATATATCTGTGTGTGTGTGTGGAATGATTTATATTCCAAGACTTGATGTGAAAACTTTTATATGAAATTGATTTTATTATCACATGTTGCTTTGTTAAACAAACGGGCTCTACATGCCAAAATTTTATGAAAGGGATTTTTAATCAGAACATAGTTTTAGTGATGTTATATAAAGAAAAAGTTCTAGTTTTGTAAATTTAAAACTCGCCGTCATGTACAGCACTGTGATTAACCGGGTTCCGGACGTGAAATCCTCTTAAGGGGATTCAGGGCATCATATCATTGATCATATCATTCATCTTTGAGCTAAAATTATTGATCAATCTTGATAACTTTAACGTGAACTTCATTTGTATCTTATAAACACTTGAGAGTTATTGTTCATTGGTGTGTATCACCAAACAACTTATGTTATTCATTTGTGAGAGGATTTCTCATAGTTTAGCAAGAAGGGTTTTTTTTTGTTGAGTGTGGTGAGAAGAATCATATTTGTTTGAGTGTTGTGAGGAGAATAACACTTGTTGAGTATAGCGAGAAATATTACAATTGTATTTAGATTTGATTTTCACCATAATAAAATCATTTAGTGAAACTTCTCAGGGGAACTACTTGGGCGCGAACATATGGTCTAAGCAACTGAACTGCGTGAATAAAACGTCTTGGTTTCTTACGGTTCTATCTTTTTAAACTCAAGCTCCTTTCTCTTCATTATTGCTTTATATTGAGTTTACTATTCTTGACTATTTTCTTGATATATAATTAATTATTCATTGCTTAAATATTTTTTGAAATATTTCTAAATTTTGCACTTATTTCTTTAAACCCAATTCACCCCCCTCTAGGGTTCTTATCCGACCAACAAAAGTCATTATAAAACAATTGATCTATATAAGGCAAGCTTGAGATACATATTCATAGAGTTTCTTTCTATTTCATTTTCAATAAAATGAATTGAACCCACAAAATTCATAACCTATTAGTGTCTAAAGAGCTGACATGAATGGAGGGGCAATATATGAGATGATCAAATTAATGTATCCATTAATTAAATAAATGAAGAAGAAGAAGAAGAAGAAGACGACGACGACGACGAGCGCTTGTTTTAAACTATATTAATTTACAATTAAACATTTATTATTAAATAATTATTATTTATAAAAACTTGGTCATTAAATTAATGTATCCACCACACTTTACATTTAACTTCTTCTTTTTTCACAATTAAACTACGCTTTTCTATTTAGCTGGATGTATTAATTAGTTTGGTGGATAATGTAACATTTAATTATTAAAGAATTATTATTTATAAAACTTAGGTCATTAATTTTTTTTTAAGTTTATCCCACCTTGTAGTTAAACTTAATAGACATCGCGGATTAACTTTATAACGTGGAAAAACTACAATAAGTCGCGAATAGAAATAAAATCATGCTATATTTAATCGAATTCATTAAACTATCAATCAAAACAAATTTTGATACAGAGCGATGCGATCCATATATATCTGAGCCTTTGATAGGCATATCTAAAATATACCAACTTAAAATTAAATCATTTCCAGATCAATTATTTTCTCTCTTTATTTTTTGAAAGTTAAGGTTTCGTTGGTGGGGCCGTGGGAGAAATGACTATTACTTATATAAGTTTCACCACTTCCCAAATGAAGAAGCACCGTGAGTTCAGAAACATGTTCTTTTTTAGTTTTACGCACCTGTACATTCAAAATAAACAAATGGGTCATTTGGGTTTTAGGTACCACTAATTTATCGAAATTGGTCTTTCGGTACCAAAGTTTCTATTAATTGTGTTTTGCATACCATTTTGTACCTTTCCGTCGGTTAATCAACATTGACTGCTAACTTAATTGTTTTATGACTAAAATAACCTTTATTATCAGCACCACCGAACTCAACCCTGTATATCTCTCTCTTCTCTCTCTCCCTCCACCCTTTTTTCTCCCAAGTCCATTTTACAAGAATACTTGTCCTCGATGAGATCTTCCAGTGGCCAAAATGTGAGATCTCACCACCTCGAGGAAGCGGAGAGTGCTGGTGGTGAATAAATCAGCAGTGTATTCAAGGATCTCAAACGAAACGGTGACGTGTGATTGAGAGGCTTTGTAGACCTTGTTGGGGAGAATTGTGTGAAGCCAGCGGTGGAGAGAAGAGGCATCGGTGAGATCAGTGTAATGGAGCTTCATTAGAGCTTTTTAAGAGTTGTATGGATTGATGTAGGTTGATTCGTTGTGTGTTGAAATTGGAGGATCATCGAATTAGGCCATGGACCTTGTAGTTCTTGTTGAAGAGGAATTTGATTGGGGGGGGGGGGGTGAGAGGTGAGAGGTTAGAGATAATATTTTACTCCCTTAAACAAGGATAGTTTGGTCACAAAAGTGCTAAGTTAACAATCAACGTTGGTTGATTGTTACCCAAAACACAATTAGTATAAACTTTGCTATCCAAAGTCCAATTTCGATAAATTAATGGTGCCCAAAACCCAAATGACCCTAAATATATATATATATATCTTATTTTGTAATTGTTTCATCAAAGACTATAAAAAAAATATTGATTTTGATTGTTGTGTATTAACATCTCACAAGACTATATACAAAAAAATTTCCACTTCAAAAAATAATTTATTTCTACTTGAAACAACTAACTTTATTACAACAAAGAAGTCAATTAATTGTGGAGTTTATCAGAGGAGGTTCGTATCCTATCCCTTAATTCTTGATGTGTTTAAAACAAATCTTGAGAATAGTTTCTCTTGCCCAAGTATTTTTGAAAAGAAGAAGAAGAAGAAGAAGAAGAAGAAGAAGTAAAATCAATTAAGTGAAAAAGGATTTGCATTCTGGTAAACAGATTTTTTTAAAAGAAGGAAGATCGGAGGCTAGCAAATACCTATCGATAGAGATAGAAGAAAGAAAAAGGATTGGAGGCTAGCAAAGTGCCTATTGATGAAGAGAAAAAAATGAAAAAAGGTCGGGAAGCTAGTGAGTGCTTCACAAATGAGAGAATCCAGACAAATGGCCAAGGTGAAATAAAAAAGGGCAGCAGACTCACGAGAGAAGAAAATGAGCAATACAAGAGAATAATAGATAAAGGGACCAAAGCAAGAGTCCAAGAAAAGGAAGGCGTGATTTCGCAAGTGAATAACATTGCAAATGTGATGCCGAGTTCAAAAAACTGAATAAGAAAGTTGACGATGCAAGCTACCACAAGAAGAAGAAACTCTTGGGCAAGCATACACTATCAAAGAAGGAGCATGAAGATGACAAGATTATTAACTTTACAATTACATTAAGAAAATGGAAATTGTGAATTAAGGAGGAGTGTTGGAAATTGTAATTCACAATTACTAGGTTGGATTTATTTATTTATTTATTTATTTTTAGTTAGAAAAATCTAGAGTGGTCTAGGTGCATTATGTCATTAAAAAAATCTTGAAAATTATCTTGTAATAGTAAGGGTTCGAATACTCCTAGGAATTATCATGTACTTAAAATAGTTTAAAATTCATAGAAAAATCTAGTTCAAGAAAATATCTAAGAATCTACAGTGTTCTCTTGTACCTATAAATTGGTGCATTTGTAAGCTTTGTCTGAAGAAGAAAGAAAATAAATAAAAAAGTTCTCTGTAAAATATACTATTTCTCTTAAGCATTTATAGAAGAGTTTTGTACAGCTCTGTAGTTGTACTGCTCCAAAAACTGACAATGCATCATCATAAAAGACTAATTCAAAGTATGTTTCCGATGTGCACTGCTAAAATTAGATAATTACTTACAAAATGCTCCTCGTCTAGAGGAAGCCGAAGATGAAATAGGTTCAGGCTTTCCTTCCTGCAATCCCTTGTCTTTTCCTTCCTGCGATCCCTTGTTTGATATATAAAATTAATGACGTATTATATTTTAGCTTTTGTAATTTGTCCATCAAACACAAACCCAAAACTTCAAACCAAAGAAACCTCAAGAATCTAACCATATTACCACTCAAACAACAACCATGAAATGTTCCAAACAAAGGATGAAAGGAAAAAAAATACTTGAAAAATATATATATATTTAACTTAATTACATCTACCTGCAGAGACAGAGGGGGCGGTGACAATGGTGGTGGAGATTGATCAGAATTCACCATGGGTGTAGAGCGATAGAGATAAACTCTGGCAGATGGTATTGAGAAAATGAGAGTGACTAGCATGTAGAGGTTGAAACAGGGGTGTAACCAGGAATTATAAGTGACCCGGGCTAAGAATTAAACAATGACAACGTTAAAATATAACAAACCAAAATGCTACTATAATATATTCAAATGCATTCAAAAGATATCAACTTTTTATATACGTTGGAAGTGTAGATATGAAATATTAAAAAATATACAAAAAAAATATAATAATTTCCCCTTATATCTAACCATGTACGCCATAAATACTAACAAAAAGACATAATAGCCTATCGTAATTGAACCTTGCGCTCCTTAACATAATCAAAATGAAAGTGGTAAATGCATTGATAAAATTTTAATAGGTGTAGAGTAATAATATTAGAAAAAATGAGGTGGGCTATACACATTTATATACACATATATTTATAAATAAAATTTAAATCTACTACTAAAAAAAAAAAAAAAAATAAACCCGGGCTACAGCCCGGGGTAGCCCAAGCACAGCTACGCCCATGGGTTGAAATATATATATAGAGAGTGACTGGTATATATTTATATATATAGAGAGAGAGAGGGAGGTAAAGAGTGAATAAATCATTGCAGATCACCAAGTGTAAACAATATTTTCTCCCTTCTTAAATTTTTTTTTTCTCCCCATTAATTGGGATGATAGTAAAAACATCTCTACAATGTATTTTTATCACCGTATATGCTATTATTTAAATATAATGCATATTCACCACAATGCATATATATACCAGTGGGATGCAGTTTAGAAATGCTATGTATGAATGATACTGACTAGTTGAAAATCACTTTTTAGTTAGGGTGGCGTTATTTACACTCCACAAATCTATCATAAACACTCCTTTTCAAAATTTAACTAAAAATATATTTTAAAACCACATTATTTATCACAAACACCACCTTCCATTGCCCATTGTTAGATGAGTGTTTAGCTATACATTCTCCTTATGTAAGTCGAGTTTATGTAAGTGCATCCACCTCTCATTAGGTGAGTCTTATTTGGAAAATGCTCCGGTAATACTTTACCTAATATTATGCAAGTTATTACAAACAAATTATCCCAAAATGAGGCAAGTGTATGTATCTGCAATCATCTCTCATTAGACGAGTCTTAAGGGGTGTTAGTGATTATAAAATTTACCTTTAGAGGTGTTTGTGACAACGGTGATATTTGTGACAGAAATTGAGAGTATAAATAACGCCGCACTTGAGTTAAAATTTTAAAATAGTTAATGACATTAACATTACAAAAAGTATTTTAACACTCCAAAATTAATATAGTTTATACGAATTTTTTATAAAAAAATAATGACAATAACACTTCAAAAAATATATTATTGTTTTAAAAAAATTGAGTTAAGTAATATTGAATCACTATAAGCCTGTTTAGTTGCTCACTATTTTTTTTTTTTTTAAATTTAAAAAACTCAACTCAAAACCAACTCTACTTTCACACTTCCCAAAATTTATTTCACTATACTTTCTCTCTCTAAATTTTTTTTTAAAACGCCATAACTTTAAATCCAAAAATCCAAAAATAATAAAAAATATATATTTGAAACCTACTCATCGAGATCTATAAAATAAGATACATTGTGACTATTTTTTAAAATTCTTTATGCATTTTTTTCATTGGTTGAAAAAAAGTCAAAAAAAACCAAATTCACTTTTTAACATAAAAACTCTAACTCAAAACATTCAAGCAAATACCAAATTTTTAAAAATTAGCTTATTTAAAAAACTTGTCTAAAAATATTAACCAAACACCATCTATGTAATTTAAAAGTGTTTTTACTATAAGGTTAATTATCACCGGTTTTCTCCTTAAGTCAATGGCGGTGAAAAAAGTGGGGCCCACGTGGCCTCATTTGCGGTAAACAGAAAACAGTGGGGACCACCTCCCTGGACAATGGAAGTTTCCATTAAAAAAGGGAGCTTGGAGAAGCGCATGTGATTTATACTTTGGGGCTTTTTCTGTTTGTTAAATTGTCTCCATGTGTAGTATCTAATCCTAGATAAATGGAACATCAACATATCTCCAATATTAAAATTGTGCCACATTTGAATTTGTGTGCAATAATAAAAAGTTAATTAATAATTCTTCGCCAACATAGTGAGTCATAGAGATAAATTTTTTTATTTATTTTTCTTTTATTCGATAATAACTTTTGGTATTACAATTATTTTTATGGTATTGTTATTGGCACTTGATAGAAATATCTCATAACTTTAAAACAATATTTATAAACACTTTCTACGATTTTTTGTATTCTTTTGGTGATATGTTTGCGACTCATTCAATGTTAGAGTAACAATAAATTTATAAGCACATTTGAAATTACAAAATTACATTTATCTAATTCCAAAAATAAGTTTTATTCAAAAATTTGAATTGAACTAATGACTTCTATTATTTAATCATGATACATACATAGTCACCACAATGCATTTATGTACCAATGACTCAATATATGAGACTTTAGTTGAGAAATGCTACGTATGATTGATAGTGACCGGTTGAAAATTACTTTTGAGTTAAGCTTTTAAAATAGGTAATAATATTAATACTACAAACAGTAATCTAGCATTAAAAATTTATGATACTTTATACTGGATTTTTAGGACTTTTTTTTGTCATTAAAATTAATTTTAAAGTGTTAAAATATTTATTATGAAGAGTTAATATTATTATCCTCTTAAAAAAAATTGAGTTAAGTAATGCTCCGACTACTATATAACATAAAAGTGTTTTTATCATCAGAATAATTATCACCTGTCTTATCCCTAGGTCAATGTTTTCTCTCTCCTTAAAAAAATTATCTTCTCCCCATTAATTGGGATGATGATAAAAACACATCTAAAATGTATCTTTATCACCTTAGATACTATTAATTAAACAAGTATATATTCACCATAATGCATAAATGTACGGATGAGATTGTAGTTGGGAAATATTATATATGAATATTAGTGACCGAATGAATTAAGCTTTTATAATAGATAATGATATTAACATTACAAAAAGTAATATAGGGTGTCTAGTACTTCAACATTATAATACTTTATACAGATTTTTTGAGATATTTTGTGTCATTAAAAATAATTTTGAAGTATTAAAATATTTATTATAAAATTTTAAAATTATTATCTTTTTAAAAAAATTGAGTTAAGTAATTCTGGTCTACTGTATAACTTAAGTGTTTTTGTCATAAGATTAATTATCACCCGTCTTCTCCTTGAGTCAAAAAAAAAATGTGGGCCCCACGTGGCCTCATATGTGGTAAACGGAAAACAGTAGCAACCACCTCCCCGAAAAATGGAAGTTTCCATTAAAAGGGAGCTTGGAGAAGCGCATGTGGTTTATACTTTGGGCTTTTTTGCTGTTTGTTAAATTGTCTCCATGTGTATTTATTTAATCCCAGATAAATGGAAAATCAACATATATCCAATATTAAAATTGTGCCACATTTGATTTTGTGTATAATATTAAAAAGTTAATTAATAGTTCTTCGCCAAAATAGTGTGTCATAGTGGTAAGATTTATTTATTATTTTTCTTTTATTCAATAATAAGTTTTAGTATTGTAATTATTTTTATAGTGTTGTTATTGACACTTGACATAGATATTTTACGAATTTAAAACCATATTTGGGAATACTTTTTACAATTTTTTGCGATCTTTGACCATACTTTTGTGACTCATTTAAAGTGTTATGAGGATCAATAAATGTATATGCACATTTGAAATTACAAAAATTTAACTGATTCGAAAAAGAAATCAGTTCTATTCAAAAATTTGAATTGGACTTGTGGCTTCTACCATATGGAATGTATGTCTTAACGTCAACTAAATAGTATGAATAATACATGTTTTAATTTTATTTCAAAGTTTATTACTAGACTGGTGTAATGTAATTTTTTTGGTGGGGCAAGTACGCACCAAAATATTTCGTTTACTCTATATTTTTTATTAAGACAAACTAATTAAAAAAATGCTCCACTAATTTTGTTGAAATGCGCATTTAAATATAATGGTGTTTCGATTCACTTTAATTTTCTCTGTAATTTTTACCTAAACTAGTATGCTACCTCTCTTCATTCTCGCTTTTTTACTTTTTTGTCAAGAGTTATTCATCTCAATTGTACGCGTTCCTTTTCAAATTTCCCTTAACATACTGTGGCATCTGAACATTTATTCCATTGTAATTTTTTTATTGCAGTGTCCCACTTAAAAGAAATTTCTCACTCCTCTCTTGGTTATACATACCTAATATTAATTAACTATTGCCTAATGTCTCTAATATGAGCCGGCATTTATCTTCTTGGTCCAAATTTCATTGTCCAAAATTTTAAGCCTTCGATCATTTGAACAATTGTAGACCAAGTTATCAAGCTTGACAAATATGAGGTTGAAAAAAAATGAGCTAGGGCACAGGCACATGGAGTGCAAGGATGAAAATAATTTTTTTCATTTTTTTCATTTTTTTATTTAATTATTATTTTATTTTATAATTCTAGAGAGACTTAAAATGATAAATAAAAAAAAATCAAATGATTTGTAATCTGTGTATTAATTACTTATTGTAATGAACCTCACCCACCATTCATGAAATAACTTCTTTATTTCTATTTTATCTTTATCTTTATCTTTATCTCCATGAACCCAGCCTTTCACTTTCTCAAGTCATAATATCCTTAATGATCTTTTCTGTTGTTTCCATTTTGGGCGATTATACATATTTCAGTACTGACCTTTCCCTACTTCCATTTTTGCCATTGGCTAGCTCTCATCTCATTTTGATATAACTTATAAGCACCTTGTTTCTGTAAATATTGTCGTAGTTTCAAGTTTCAACATCACATTTTTCGTTTTACTAATCATAGTATGTCAAATTTAAACTCATATTCGGTGTCACATTGCAAAATTTTGATATTTGATTTGACCAAAAGTTGTCGATTTTATTGCGCAATATCTGCAATATGTTGCCTTGTGATTTTATCACTGTCTCAATTGAACTATACCGAGTTTTTGTATTATTCATATGTTGAAGTACTCCGAATTTTGGACATAAATTTGGTGGCGACTTGCCCGGAGGCTACCAAAATTGATACTTTGTAGCATTAACATCCTGAGTTAGTATTTAGTTGTTTTTCATAAAAGTTTGTTTTTTATTTATTTATTTACGGTGTTTTGGCTACATCTAAGAAACCATAAACCATCAAAATGACACAACTCATTTTATAAACCCATAATAAGTTTTTCATTTTTCTAAAGTGAAACAATTAGTTGAGTAAACCATTCTCAATATGTTACGCAGGGTTTAAATATAGTTGAGTCTTACATTTTATATGTATTTGGGCTATTTTCTCTCCATCTGGCCTGGTATACTAGTGTTTTTTTTAAGGCTGTGAGAGAGCTTAATGAGATCTGGATGGGCCCACATTCAGAGAGTTGGATAGTGGGTCTCTGACTTTGACACTTAGGAACATGTTCTTGTTGGAAAAAAATTGAAGAGAACCCGATTACATAAATCTCTCCTATTTATAAAGGGCAATCATATTAGCATTTTACACTTGTATTTTAATTATTTTAACATTATTTTTAGTGATATTTTATATGTATTGAAAATATTTTGCAGGGTTTCAATATTTATATAAAGTGCTAATAGCCATGTCACTTATAAAATAGAAAATCACTTTATTTTGGCTAGGGGTGACAACTTTAATTAGAATCGACACAAAAGCACATTACGAAATAGGATGAAATTGGCACTCCATAATTTTTAACACAAAATCGTATTCTTGATCCTTTTTTTTCTTTTTTTGTTATATCGAGGTGTGTGGCGTTAATTGCAGTTATTTTGTGTTTTGGCATGGAGTATTTGAAAGGGTAGAAATAAATGGGTCTTTAAGAAGATTGGTAAAGCTCCCAAGAGACTGCTAGCTGATTTGCAAGCCTTTGTTGATGCGTTTTATGAAGTTCATGGTGCTTGCCGGTTCCAGACCTCCCCCTCCTTTTCAAGCCATGATGAAGCTTGAGGCAATTTAATTTGTTGGGTCTTGAGCAAGCTAAAGCTCTTGGTATCTCTCTCGGTTGGTGTTGGCTGGAAAGTGACTCTAAAGGGGCTAGGGGTGTTCAAAAAAGGGATTCCAAACCAATGAATAGGGTTTTTTTGGTTTTTACAAATAAAATAGTTCAGTCCGGTCTAGTCTTCAATCTTACCGATTTTTTATCTTTAAAAAATCAGACCAGACCAAATATATATATCTTTAATTTTTTAACTAAGCCTATTTTATAATCATATCCATCAACTTGTGTCAGGTGGTCTAATACTAAATTTGTCATTTGTTTATTCCTTATCACTTGTTCATTCTTCTTTAGCTTTGGGATTTCAGAATCAAAGTTTGAGAGTTCATGTGGAATTCTTTTACATCAAGAATTATTGGGCTTTTGTATTTTCAGTGTTCTAAAATTCCCCATTGTCTTTTCGGGGGTGACGCTAGGCAGTATATATATTATGAATTTGGTGGACAATGGAAAATGAACACATGATTTGTAATATTGAAATTTGGACTTTAATTTCTATAATGTGTTTTATGGGTTTTATATTTGGGAGAATGAATTATTATATTGGGCTAGAAAAAAAAAGATAGGGCCATTGCTTAAAATTATGTAGCAAGCCCCCCAAAAAAAGGCACATTATAAAAGCGCAAACTGGTTGGACCGATCGAAATCATATTATTCAAAATGGTCTAGTCTAGTCCAGTCTTGGTCTATTTTTCGGTCCAATCCGGTCCAAAAAAAGTAGAGGGCCGACTTTAACGGTCCGGTCCATCTTGTAGGTTAACAGTTCGGTTAACCGGATCGTGAACACTCCTAAAAGGGGCCATTGATCTTATTCCTTCTGGTGAGCCAGACCTCAATGATGTTGTTGCGCTCGATGGTTAACAACATCCGAGAGTTATCTTTAGGTGCGAAGGTGGTTTTCAGCTTTGTTTGTTCCATGTTTTCGTAACTCTATTGCACATAGTTTAGCTCATTTTGTTTTTAGTTCGTGTAATTCGAAGAACTAGAACTCTTATTTTTAGATTGAATTATGAATCTTGTATCTAGTGATCTCATTTATGTTAATATGGTTGCGTATTTGGCAGTTTCAAAAAACAAAAAATGAGGATTTTTTTTCCCTTTAGATTAATACCCTAGCATTAGTATACTAGCTCCAAACTATTAGGCTCCATTTGATAATAAGATAAAAAATAGTAACAAAACTGAAAGGATAATCTTTTTCATTTCCTCTGGGATATTAATCACCGATGCTTACGTGGCTAGTGCGTCAACAAAACTATTATGGGAACGGGGAATATAATAAAACTCTGTGCATTCAAACTTTTCAGTGATATCCTCTAATCGGGTGAGATAGGGGATTAACTTCTCGTCCTTGACTTTCATTTCTTTATGATCTTGTGTATCATTAGGGTTGAATCTCTGAAGACCTATACCCTCTTTATACCTAACTAGAGTGTGGTTTCTAGCTGACTATGCAGGTCTCGTACTCAGCCATATTGTTAGTGTTAGAGTGATATACTAAAAGCCATGATCTTATTATTATTGGTTTTGATATATAAATTCAGTTTTGGTATTTTAATGAGAATCTTTATGGACAATGGTTGCATTATATTATTTATTTAAATATTGTGCATGTGTGTGTCTTTTATTCCATATAATAGATGATTTGGTGTGTAGAGTATAGCTTACACACAGATGATCGTATTATCGGTTCTTGTGGAATATAAGTTCATTGGTTCACATTCTTAGATGGAATTGGACAACCATCAGTAGGATTATAGCACAAGTTTTAGTAGTTTATCTTGACTACAGAAAACGGTACAGTTTTAACTCGTTGTGCTAGTACACTTTGTGTGTATTGAACAGGACCAATTGGGGTTAATTGTTTTATACTGACTATGTAAAACAATTTAAAATCCCATGGTTATTATGATTACTTCTGCTCTTAATCTTGAAATAATTAATAGACATATATACGTAGTGTTTGTTGTTTTGACTCATTAAAAGTGAAACTCATTTATGGATCAATAATCTTCATGAATTGGATGGAGACACTATATGTATGATGAATATTAATTATTAACGGAATTCACGTCCCGGTATAGGGATTGATGGTAACCCCTTGAGAAGCTTATAAGTTTTGATCATGTCAAACCCTGCAGGTGGATTATGTTAATCCGACATGTCAAATAAGTTAAGTGGTATGCTCAAGGATTAAGAAGTCATTTAAAAATAATTGTCAGTAATTTAATTTTAAATGACGGTTATCTGAAATCTTAACATGGGGAGAATAATAAGTATTTAATAACAAGGAGCTTGAAATATAATTTTGAGATAAGGACAGGAGTGCAATTATAATTCTTTAGTGGTGTGAATTATAATTTATGGAAGGAATCAATTCTTAGTCGAATTAGGATTTCAATTTTCCATAGTAAGCCCAAACACTTATTTCTCTGGAGGGTCCCTATCGTAGCCTTACATATATGCTAGCCTTTCCTTTTCTCTCGACACAATAATTCTCACGAATTTAGGGTTTGTGCCGTAGAGAGTAGAGAAGGAGATCTTGGTGATACCATAGCCCACATTCAGTACATGATTGCACAACGAAAGGAATACGATAGAAGATCTTGAGGTTCTATCGAGCTCGTGTTCTCGATTCGTCTCCACTAACCCCTGTTTATACTGAGATGAGATCAAACCAGAGAGATCTCGAAGGTAAAATCTGATTCCGCGCTAGGGTTTTACATAAAAATTTTGTTTGGTCTATACGCAATATTAAACGATTCTGGAACTAAGTTTCCATCAGTTAGTGCAAGAGAAGTCTAAGCAATAAGAGATTGAAGAGCGGGTTAGATCAGGTGAAACTAAAAGGATGCCTATCCTATTCCCATTTTGATTGGCAGCCCCATCAAAGTACATCTTCCAGTCCTCGTCAGTCTCGAGGTTTATAATAGTTTCATTTAAAAACTTGGGTTCTTCTACCATGTCACCCAATATTGGATTATTCGCCAGACAATCAGTGATAATCGTGCCTTTGACTGACTTATGTGTCATATATTTGATGTCAAGCTCGGTGATTAAAAATATATATTTTGTCATACGATTCGAGAGAGCTACTTTCTCAAAGAGAAACTTCAGTGGGTCGATTCTAGTTACTAAGATGACTAGAAAGACTTGTATGTAATGTCGGAGTTTCAGCGTTACCTAGACAAGAGCTGTTCAAGATTTCTCTAACGACGTACAATTCAGCTTAAAAGGTGAAAGCTCTTACTGGAATAGTAAATGGCATACTCTTTCCACGGGTGGACAGGTGCTAGGCCAACATAGCTCCTGCAATTATTTTTGTAACAGCGAAGAATAACAATAGCGGTATCCTAGGTTGGGGCCGTGCTAATACCAGGAGATTAGAGAGATAGTTCTTGTTCTTATCGAACGCTTATTGGCATTGCCCATTCAACTCTCTTGGTGACGACTTTCTTAGGAGTTTAAATATGGGCTCACAAATTTGAGTAAGCTTAAAGATGAATCCAATGATGTACTGCAAATTTCCCAAGCATCCACACACTTTTTTTTTGTAGGGCTCATGCCTTTCTTAAATAGCTTTGACTTTTGTGGGATGCACCTCGATACCTTTTCTACTAATGATGTAAGTCAGCAATTTTCCTTTTTGTCACCCCAAACACACACTTCTAGGGATTGAGCCTCATTCGGTATTGGCAGAGTTTGTTGAAGAAAGTTCTCAGGGTAGGTATATGTCCTTATCTTTCCTTTGACTTGATAATCATGTCACTACAAAAAACATAACCTTTGCCGGCGCGTTACTTGAAACGCGTCGGGAAAGATCACCTATACCGACGCGTTATACCCCACACGTCGGTATAGTCATATTGTAATATACCCATTCTGAATATTTTTACTGGCGCTACGAAATGCGTCGCAAAAGATCATAAAAACTTTTACTGGTGCGTTAGTTTCAACGCGCCATTATAAAGTGGAAAAAATGGCGCCCACTTCCCCGCTTTTTTTTTCGTGAAAACAATTCTTTTAGTTAAAAAAAAAATTTAAGAAAATCTTTTCTCACAACACCCATCGACCATCTCTGTCCCTCACAACACGTATCCATCGCCCTCTCTCTCTCTCACTCACTCCACACACAACGCCGTCGCGATCTCACTCCACGCACAACGCCGTCGCGCTCTCTCATCTCACACAAAGCTGTCGCTCTCTCTCATCTTAAACAAAGCCGTCGCCGCCGCCGTTGAAACACCCACAGTCGTCCCCGTCTTCATCTCATCTCCACAGCCACTCCCCCATCCAGAAATTTCTCTCATCTCCTTCAATTTTCACAGGCCACATCTTCATTTTAGGCAACAAAAAGGTAACATTTCAATATTTCTTCATCATGTGAAAATCCCCAAATGTATATATCTTCTGTTGGTGCTGAAAGCCCCAAGTTGGTAGTACAATAAAATAAATAGCCCCTCTCTTCCAATACGATGTGACTTCTCTCTGTATTATTTCATAGTTTTGCTCTATCGAATTAATGTTTACATAAGCCCGTTAAATTGTTGTATATTGTTTGATACTACTATCTGAAGTGTGATTACTTGATATTTTTTTTTTATAAAAACTTGGGTTTTGGTATCTATTTGCTTAGATATATCAAATGACATGAGTATTAACTTCAGTTTATTAGAACTATATATAAATGCATAAATTAACAGGTTTGTATGATTGGTAGATATTTGATGCTTCTGCCCTCATTTACATCTTGGTTCTTTACTGAAAATGAGAGCCGACAGGCAATTACTTAGTACTTAATGAAAGCCCCACGAGTCTAGCCCTAAAGGCTTTGTAAAGCAAAAATGAAATGCAAAAAAGACATATTATTAGTATATAATAATATAGTTATATATATTATCAGTATTACTTAGCCACTGGCCATAGCTCTCAGCTTTCTCTCCTCTCACTAGTGAGATTTTGAAGGACCTAATCCCCTCTTTATTTTTTTTATTTTATTTTTGCCCTTCTTTGATCTTTGTTGTTGTTCTGCTGATTTCTTGAGAGTGGAGAAATTGCAGAGAAAATGAGAACTCATACTCCATTTCAACTTGTATAGGTTCTTTTGGGTCTATTCCTTGTGAACTGCGACGCATTTGCATTAAATGAAGGTGTGTATTATCTGTTTAGTTTCATTTCTTTCTATAGATCTTGATTTAGTAACTCTTTCAAATCAACAAAATTAGTCCTAATTGTAATGTTACTCCCAACGTATTATTCTGTTTTTGAGTTAATTCCTTTGATTAATTTTTTTGGCTATTGTTAATGATTATGGGAATTAAGAATGTTCAAAGAGTATGCTCATCTTGATGAGATTGCAGCTGAGTGGAGAATTGGGTTTGGCTCCAAGGCAAATTAAATTATGGTTTCAAAATAGGAGGACCCAAATGAAGGTTTTTCTTTTAATTAGTTTCCACTATAAAATTCTCTGTTTTTCCTCCTTCCATTTGTGTACTAATGCAAAGATTCTTTGATTGCACTTATTCAGACCCAATTCGAACAAGCCGATAACTGTGCACTTAGGACCGAAATGATAAGATTCGATGCAAAAACATAGCCATTTTATATACTCATTTTGTTTTTAAATTATTTCGTATGTGTCTCTTGAAAACTTATATATATATATATATATATATATATGAAAAATTTCAAGGAAATGCCACTATTCAAGGACCATTATTACGGACAAGGTCACTTGGCACACTTTCTGATGGAATTTTTTTGATGAAATTTGGTGGAAATGTTCTTAATCATGTGTAGAACATCTCCACCATATTTCGTCAAAATATTCAACCAGGATGTTCTTAATCATTAAATATTGATGTTGTTTGATATTAGGAGTTGAGCTGATTGTTGTTAACTTTGCCTTTAGCATTTACGCTCAGTTCAGAGCATAACACTTTGAACTTATTATTAAGAGCATAACACTTTGCTTATTATTCAAAGCATAACACTTTGAACTTATTATTATTATTATTATTATTATTATTATTATTATTATTATTATTATTATTATTATTATTATTATTATTATTATTATTATTATTATTATTATTATTAACACTTTGAACTTATTATTATTATTATTAACACTTTGAACTTCTTCTTCTTCTTCTTCTTCTTATTATTATTATTATTATTATTATTATTATTATTATTATTATTATTATTATTATTATTATTATTATTATATTTTTATTATATTAAGTTTGAACGATAGATAGAATCCGCCCTGCCCATTAAGTTTGAATAGAATCCGCCATGCCCCTTTAAGGTTGATAGCTTCTACATTGGCTCTAACTTAATTACCAGAGAAAAGGATTGGACATAATTCCTTTTTTTTTTTTGTTTAACATTAGTTGGACAGTGTTGAAGTGAAATATCAATGCAATAGTAAAATATACTGCTATATATCACCTAGTTAATTCTTTTTTTTTTTTAACATTAGCCGGATAGAATTCTTCCCATGAAAATGAAAAAGGTGTAAAATATACAAGTCTGACTATATACCAATGTGATGCTATATATCACCTAGTTTTATATATTAATGTGATGATCGTACACATCTGCGTATAAGAATTCTTCAATAAATGTGTCTCAAACATTCTTCTTCTCAAACATTCTTCTTCTTAAGCTCAGCTATGGCAGTTACATTTTATCTAAAAATAAATTGTCATGTGTACTTACATCTTGTTGAAACCTTTATAGTCCATTCAATTTACTTTTTAAGTTGGCAAGTGCATATGTGTAACAAGCTTGCTAGTATACATGTAAGTATATATACCCCCTTATTCTTGATCTATGAATGAATATTTGGACCTTGGCTTCACGTGACACACTCTCCCTTTTGATATTTGATTATCAGTATGCATTTTATGCTCAGGTTTGATATCTGATGTGGCATATTTCCTGTTCGTTGTATTGAAGGTCATACATAGTATCACATCAAGGTTTGAAATGAAGACCATTCTCTGTTTATCTGTGCAATATGTATTGCATACACAACTTACAAAGTGGGAAAATTGTTTGAAATGGAGACAGTTCTCCTCCAATGAAAAGAACTTTGTGATTTTTCGCAAACCAAAATTCTTTACCTTTTTCTATGTTTCTTGATGATATAGATTAGGTTTTCTTATCATTTAATTAGCTTAGCTATGGGCCTTATAGGCTATGGAAATACAATACTTAGTTCCAAACACTAATAAGTACAATTTACTTTCAGATTCCGGAAAGCTGCTTTGACAATCTTATCTTTGTTTGTAGTTGGTTTTTGTGGGAAAGAGAAATTTCCAGAAGAAAAATTACCTATTAAAACTGATCAAGACATACTCAGAGAAGGATATCGGTACGCTCCTTATAACGGTATCTTTAAAAGCAGTGTTGTATGTGCTTGTGCAATTGCCATTTTTTAGTTTCTCTTCTCTCATGTATTTAGAAAGATTATTATAGAATTTACGTGTTAATTCAACCTTCCTTCTGTAACTTTTAATTCTATATGGATGTTTATTATATCTTTAATTTAGTGTTTATTATTAATTATGTAGGTTTATATATTAAAAAAAATGTAAAATAAGCAATGCATGTTTAAGAATTAAGATTCGACAGACAAGAAATCTTAAGTTTAGGCATTAGATGCTGCTTATAATAAGTGACCGCAGTAAGGGATATCAAAAAAACATTCATCCAGTGATAGACTGAGGGCATGCATAGGGAGCTTAGGATAACAATGTTTAAAGATAGATGTCCTCAATTATTTAAGTTGCTTGGTTTTGAAATCTCAGTATTGGTCACAAACCCTGGTCTTTTTCTATACATGAACACCACCAATGTATGCTTAATTGTTATTATATGTATGTGAGTATAATTATATGTGCACTATTTTTTCAAATTTTTGTATGCTGAATACTAAATGTATGAATGCTCAATGTTAAATGGAACCACTGAATACAATTTATCCAACCTATCATTTTGATTATTGCGATATTGTATTGGTTCAGCCTAACATTTTTTATTAATATAAAAAATAAATTATCCAGCACATGTGTATTTATATTTAATTTTTATTTTTAAAAAATAAAAACTCTTTTTTTGACGCGTCTTCCATAACGCGTCGGCAAAAATTATTTCTCCTATTGCGAATTTGGCTTTTGTTGGCACGTCCAACGCGCCAGCAAAACTGATCTTTCCCGGCGCGTCTGAAACGCATCACTAAAAGTGATCTTTACCGGCGCGTTCAACGCGCCAGCAAAACTGATATTTCCCGGCGCGTTTGAAACGCGTCACTAAAAGTTATCTTTCCCGGCGCGTCAAACGCGCCATTAAAGAACTACATGCGTCGGCAAAAGGATTGTTTCAAGACACGATGTCATACACTTTTAATGACGCTATGATTTTTCCCGGCACATTTTTGCGCCACTAAAGATGACTTTTCCCGACGCATTTACTTTTGCGTCAGTAAAACTCAGTAAGTTACTTTTACCGGCGGACTTATGCTGGCGCTCTTTGCCGGCGCGAAAACGCGTCGCCAAAGGTTGTTCGACTTTTGCTGACGCATTTTTGATACTTTTGCCGATGCGTTGATGCGCCACTAAAAGTCTTCATTGTTGTAGTGTGTCATCTACGTACACCTCAACCTCTTTGTGAATCATATCATGGAAAATGGTTGCGGTGGCTCTTTGATAGGTTGCCCTGACATTTTTTAACCCGAATGGTATAACTGTGTTACAATAAGTTTCCCATCGAGTAAAGAATGATGTTTTCTCTTAGTGGTCCAGATACATTTTGATCTGGTCCCACCCCACAAATTCATTTATGAATGACTTTAATACGTGGTTCGAGGTGTTGTCTACTATCAAATTAATGTTGGTTAAGGAGAAGTTATATTTGGGACAAGCTTAATTGAGGTGCCAATAGTCCACACACATTTCGACTTTTCCATTTGCCTTAGGGACTGGCATGATGTTAGCTAACCAAGAGGGGTAATCTATCACCCGTAAAAACCCTGCATTTAAGTGTTCATCACTTCTTCTTTTACATTTAGGGACCATTCTGGTGTAAGCTTCCTAAGCTTTTGTTTGATGGGTTTGAACCCTGGCTTAGTGGGGATTTTGTGCATAACGATATCACTGTTCAATCCCAGTATGTTAGTGTAAGACCAAGCAAAGAAATCCATAAACTATGTTAGAGTTTATGTGAATTCTTTCATTTCGGCTTTGGTCAAGTTAGCCCCAATGCGAACTTCTTTCTTGTCCTCTTTTGTTCCAAGGTTGATTACTAAAATATCTCCCTCGTTACTCTGTATACAGTTATCCTCTCCCTCAGGATGTTCATTCATAGTTTTAATGTATAAATCATTGTATATGATATGAAGCTTTTTAATAAAGATTGGGACCTAAATATGTCTTGATCCGAATTGAAACACGAACATAACTTGTCTTGTTATGTTAATTATGTCTCTAATAATTAACATGACATTTCTCCTATTTCGTTTCAAAATTTGGACACGTGTTAAAAATTATATACATTAACATAAATTCTTGACTCAAATTCATGCCAATTTCCTATTGGTTTGTTTTTAAAAATTTGCTACGCTAGGTCCAATCACAATTAATGGAGAGAGTTCAAAATTTTCAACATAATGCCTGCGTTATTCAAGCCAAAAAAAATATAGGTCGGGCATGCTTTTAGATGAGTTAGATTCAGATCTTGCCCACCCACTAGCAACTCGGCCTACCCATTGACATCCATAGAAACAACTAAAAAAGGGTTCAAATTAAAAAAAAAGAAAAACGCATACACGTAGTGTGTGCTCTGGAGGTTGGTATATACTAAGGCCTCGTTTGGTTCACGGAAAGGAAATTAGTTCCCCTATCTTTCCCATGGAGGTGGGAAAGTAAATTTCCTATCAAATTTCATTTCTTATCTTTGGTAAACCATGGAAAGTATTTAGGTAAGAGTATTATTGTCTAAAATTTGTGTAATAAATGCTTGGAAATCACATGGGAAAATCAATCCCATGTGTTTTGGGAGGAATGATTTTACCCCATACTTTCCCCTCTCTCGGGAAAGTGTTTCCGGAATTTGTGCTTACCAAACAAAGGAAAGGAACGACTTTCCTTTCCCGAGTACTAAAATCCGTGAACCAAACGAGGCCTAAATTCATAAGGTTATAGATTTAACCTAAGCTTTTTTTTAAGAGTTATTTATATTGTACAATATGAAATTTGAACGCCCCACTCCCCCACCTTTTTTTGTACTTTCATTCACAAAGTATATTTTGTGCCACGTTTGATCCCATTTTCACTTTAATACAAAATCCAATGTGCCGTTTGATTCTTAGGCAGAAAATGTCATGTGCATGTAATATGGCTTCAAGATCAAAGTGACGAGTGTCATACTTTGTCCAAAAATCTAATAGCGGATTTAGGTTTGGAATAAACAAAAGCAAACTTGAAGGACGGGCATGATACAAAACAAACTTCATGGACAAAAGTGCAAAAGCGGTCAAACTATAGGGGGTTAAATTATAAACAACTCTTTTTGTAAGTATACTTTGTGATGATTATAAAAAGGGGGGAAACGAGTATTGTCTTGAATTCATAGGGCTCCGTTGCATTTTTTTAGTGGATTTTATCTGAGTGCTACTAGTATGTGGAATTGAACTCTATGTGCCTCATCTAATTTCATGGTCGTTCAATCAATCAAGCATACTTTTGGTACCTAGATTTTCCATGTCTATGTTTCTCTATTACATAAAACAGTACTAAATTCATTTGAATGATATCAAACGAAAGGTAATTTCTGTAATTAACTCTGGCTATTATTATCTTTAGTGTTTTTCTGTTTGGACTTTGGAGATATATTGTTGAATCGAACCCTTGATTTCGCCCTCTCAATCCCTATGCCAATCAGCACGTACTAGCTGATAAGGCAAATGTCACTCAACCATATTTAAGTCCAGACTTCGAACGCACATGTAAGCTAATTCTATTATCAATAAATCATATTATACAAGACAATTTTGGAAGCAGCGCTGCAAAATTGCCAAAAGATTTAGATGATCACGAAAATTGATATTATTGCTAAGATAGGAAGGTTTCAATATTGTTCTTAAGACACATTTTCAATCATATATTCTGTAAGTCTATAATCATAACTTGCAGAGTAGCAGTTTACATTATGTACAAATTATTGTTATTTAAACAGTGATCCTCAATGCTCAGATTTTTGCCCTAATTACTTCCATCTTCACAAACTGCTTCGACCAACTTTACGCGTGCCTGATTGTACCAATATTGTCCACATTGGTTACACTTCTTCTTAACAGAATAGTTAGAGACACATGCTTCATGTGCAATGAAAGTCCTTCCGCACCCGCATATTATCTTGATAACATCAACTCCGTTTGATATATACGATTTACAGAATTTACATAATAATGTTGTTACAGATATCTTCTCATCACCCTCAACTTCAATGCTAAGATCTAATTTGAAATGGCAGCAAAAATTAGTATATGCCACGAATCAATTAAATTGAAATTGAGTGCAGTTTTAAGAAAGGATCATACTAATATAGAGCCCTTTTTTGCAGAATTTTGGGCGTGAGATTTGGGGAACCTCAAATTTTCCAATTAATTTAAATTGTTCTTTTGAAGAAATAAATTCTGCCATAAAAGTGGTGTATTGGTGTGCTTCTTAGAATCTAGTGTAAAATTAAAGAGTAAAATTTAATATAGTTTCGCTTTTTGTTTACTTCTCCTGCCCTTTGTCATCAAAATCAACAATCGAACACAGAATACATAATAAGAAACCTACTAACTTTTATTGCAAGATTTTAGATGCAAAAATAAACTTAAATTAAAAAATCATGAGAGGACAAATAAGTTGAAGAAGTACGCTTAAGTCATATTTTACAAAGATTTATTTATATTTTATTCTCATGAAATTTGTCCCATTTTTCACTTTTGTCCATAAAGTTGATCATTTTGTGTAATGCCCATCCATAAGGTTTGATCCCATGTTCAATTTAGTCCAAAATTAAACATGCATTTGTTTTTTGGTTTGAAAATGCCGTTGCAGCTAATGTAGCTTGAAGATCAAAGTAACGTGTGTCATTTTTTGTCCAAAAACCTAACGGCGGGTTGAGTTTTGGACTAAAGTAAAAACGAGAGCAAACTTTAAGAACGAACATAATGCAAAATGAAATCCATAGACGAAATTGCAAAAGCAATCAAACTTTAAGAGAGTAAATTATAAATAACTCTTTTACAAAAGTCTTCTATGAACGTAAATAGTATAATTAAAAATATTCTATTGAATATATTAACCATTCACATAGTATGGTCATCTGACACGAGTCCTTGTAAAGAAAAACTAGAGCTAAACGGTACTCAAATCGAATTAAAAATAAACCGTGCAATTAGATTGAATGCGGAACGCCATATGACGACACACCAAATTGTGGTAATATGTTGTTCGTCTCTTTGATTAGAAAGTTAGAAAATTTTAAAAAACACTACTAGTTTTATAAAACGAGACGAGTGATTTGCCAGATATTCTTTATATAAATATTTTTCGTGGAAGAAGTAGTTCTCTTACCCACATGAAAAAAAAAAATTATTCAATGCATGGGGAAAATCGCAAAAAGTAATATCAAATTACTTAACTGTTTAATTAAAATTTCATAAAAAAATTAATTAGATTTATAATTGTTTTCCCGGTCTTTTAGTTTATCAAACGCACCTTATGTTTTCTCAACTACGTAATGACATCATTAGACAAAAGCTAAAGATGGTAACTCATATAAATACCTTTAAGATTTGTTGGAATCGACTGAGATCTCAGAACTTCTCTATAATAAAGCTCGACCTACAAGCAATTGATTGAATAAGAATAATTCCATACTAGTATAATAAAAATGTCATTAGAGAGACACCTATGATGTCATGAAAAGGAAGTTTGAAAACAAAGAATTTGTTCATATATTTGATTTCAATTGCACAAATTTTTGCCAAATGTTTTGGATACTTCTTTAATAATAATGACAAAAAAATGTATAAACTTAGATAAACAATGAAAATGCGATCTAGTCGCCTAAAAAATTTGTTATGTTTGTGAAGGTGGGATTCTCAACCTTTACTTGTGGAAAATTGGAAAATAAGGGCTCGTTTGGTTCGAGTTTTAAATGATTTTCATAATGCTACATTTCATTCGAGAAAGATTATGATATTTGGTTCAGGTTCTTGGCTAAAAATGCATAATTACATGAATTGAGTTTTTCTTCAAAATCCCCCCTTTTAAATGAATGTGAATAGATGATTACTTTAGGTACTCTTTTAAATAATCTCCTAAGATTTCCTTTAAGATCCAAACAACCCATTTACTTACTGAGACAACTTTGGTTTTTTCTGTTTATATTCTTTTTAAAAGATAAAAATTTGTTTTTTTGTTATATTTTTTTTTATTAATTTTTTTCCTTTTTAATGTTAAAAACATTTGCAAAATTGTTAGAACTTGTCTCTTAATTTTATAAAATGAAGAGCATTTTGATAATTTAAATGTATTTCATTCCTACCTCGTTTGAACAAAATATAGAGAGGTAATTCTACGTTCTAGGAAATAATAATTCATGTCCGAATTAAACATGGCAAGGTATCCTAAAAGTTAGGAGCTTTCAAGAATATAAAATGACCATTCCATTCCCAAAACTTAAACCAAATGCATGTATTTTGAAAATAACTCAGCTTGAATACACCCCTTCAGTTGTTATACTGAAGAAGAACCAACAATTAATTTCTATATTTAATTTGACGTAGTGATAAAATCCAAAATATATAATGCTAGTGATGAATACTCTTGCATTTTTGAATTCTGAATTGCAATATGCATAAATACGCGTAACAGACCAAACATGAAGAATTAATTAAATAAACACAGACATACTAATTAGGTAAAAAAAAATAGGAGTGCAAAATTATTTTTTCACAAAACTAGAAGAAATTACAATTCAAATTTTTAATGAAAACATAATTTTGCACTTTTTTTGTAAAATCTAATTACAAATTTCATAATGTCTTAATTTGATTAAAAAAGAGAATATTTTTTTGGGTATATGCACATCTTCTTTTTATGGTTCAGTTGCTACTATTGATTCTATTAAATATATTGGTGGGATTTGGGAGTTTTTGAAATCAATAAAAGGTGTAGATGTGGCATCACAAGTCTTGGTTAAAACAAAAAGACCCTTGAATTTGAATATATATATATATATATTTAATGCTGGATCCCTTCCACCAACGTGAGAATTTGAGAAAATTAATAAGATAACTTACATCTGGCGACCAGCGTTGACCCAAACTTGTTTTCAAATGATCCTGTACAAAATAACCAAAAAAAAAACTGAATAGGAGATTTATTATTTTAAATATTTGTAGTGGCGGTTTGGCTTTTTTAAATCAAGATAGCCGGATACCAGGAACCACAAGATTTAAATAAATATAAAATAGGGCCGTGATTTATTTTATTTTTTGATACAAGTGATGATAGATCCGGAGTTTGATAAGAGGGTACGGGGATGAGAAAATTGAACCTTGGCGCCTTATGAGGTGTATACCACATACTTAACCACTTGGGTTAAAGCTAGATTTTTTATTTTTATTTTTTTCAAAAAAGTTTGTGTTTTAAAGAAAAAATGTTGCCCGATTTACAAAAAACCGTAAACTAACAATCTAATTATATTTACTATATATTTTTAAGACAATAGAGTAGACCAAAAAAACACAATAGAAAAGTGTCGTTGGGGTGTAACAGATAGTATACGAATCGGATGCTACATTATCTATCATTCTTATCAAACATGATACCCGAATCATTAATTTATCATTAATTATGTGTATCCCTTTGGATCGTACTCTCAATTGTTTTTATTCTTATCCTATCAAATTCCTCGGATTTAGATAATATCATTTTTAGTTTTATCATATCAAATTCCTTGGATTCACATAATATCCCTATCCAGTTTTCTATATAACTATAGATAAGTTGTATGTTTTGTTAATCTAAAAATCAGATCAATCTTAAAAACTTATAAATTAAAACGAAATATTTTACAATATATAACTCGAGAAGTAAAATGTGACATTGTAAAATTTGTTAAAATAAAGACTAACATTTCATAGTAAACTTTGTGCTCAAATAATGAGTTTATTTTATTTGTCCTATATAACTCAATAAGATTCATATTAGATTATAAGATAATCATAACACAAATAAAACTAAAAAATCAAAGTTGAAAATCATTAGGGTTTAAATTTGATATGGTCTTGAACCTTCAATGATAGCAAATCACATATGTTGTAAATACGACTTAGGTCTTTCTTTTACTTTTTCCTTTTTATTCTTTTCTATTTTCTATTTTTTTTTACTTTTTTTTTCTAATATAAATTGGGTTAACTTATCAACACAAGAAGACTGTTAGGAAAAGGAACCGCAATAAACATGCTTAACACGTGGAGAGCAAACAGGAACATAATTATGCAAAATAGACAGAATCATGATTAACAAATGGGGAATTGAGGTGTCAAGGCTTGAACCTTAGACCTTTTAGAAAATAAAATTTGATACCATGTGAAAAGAGAGAATTTGTATGTATATATATAGGTATATTGATGATTAAACAATACAGTAAAGAACCCATTATAGAGGGGTTAGGAGAGTGGTATAATAATGAAAATAGATAATTACAATAAGGAAAGATATAATCCTATATATATAATGACAATACCAATATATAAGATAATTGATATCCTAACAATATATATATATATATATATATATATGTATATACATTGCATATAATAAATTACAGCATATAAGGATATCTGGTAAAACAGATACCTCAGATATAGATAAACTATTTCAGATCCAAATTATCCGAATTGAATACTTACTATTATTACCAAGATCTGATACCATGTAAAATATTCAAATTCAAATATAAAAGGGATTTAAATTTTTCAGACATTCATTTATTCCTCTAAAAATTGGATCCCTCCCCATCTCTGTTAACTTAAAGAAAAAACATTTGATCAGTAATGATCCAATCTCTCTTAACTTAAAGAAAAATAAGTAATTAACTTACATGTAATCGGTAATGATCCAAATGTCTTAGCCGATGCTCCTGTACAAAACAACCATACAAGAGAAAATTTATTAGAGCCCTCCTACATTGACACTAAACTAGAACACAAAATATGGACAAAGTCCATGTGGCATCTTACTAATCAAAATAAAAACCCAACAACAAAACTCTCTTTCTCAATGAAGGATTTAGAATTTCGAATTTAGGGGACCAAAATACAAAAATAAAAAATAAAAAAAATTGACATATAAAAGTAATTAATATAAAAACATGCTCAAATATGAAAGCCTACAATTGTTATATATTGTTTTCTCCGCATTTTTACAATGGTAAAACTCATTTATGCAACATTATAATTTGAATTTATATGTTTAAACCCCAAAAATTATAAATTTTATCTATAGAAAAAAACAGTTCTTTATTCAAAAGGACATGCATTATAAGGCCATTATGTTAACAATATTTACCAGCATTAATTATATGAAACATTGGTGTCGTAGTACATGGAAGAAACCCTACTCTTGAATACTAAGGAGCCGCTATGACACACATCCATTAATCATTTGATTACTGCATTTGAGTATGTCACTTGTTGTGGACTAATGTTAAATGAATTATGAATATTAGTTATAATGATCAAGTGGGAGACTATTGGAATATTTTATTTTTCAATAGCTAATTAATGGAAAAATAAATTTGACACATCCCATAATTGTGGTCCATATTAAAGTGAATATATTATTTAACATTTGCCTTCCTTAATTACAAGATTGAATATCTATAAAATAATTGTTGGACTTCTTTTACACCTTGATGGAAGGTGATAAATAAAACTCCTATAATTTCGGCCCCTCTCTCACCTATTTAAAGAGGGATTTTGCCCATCAAGAATATCTCATATAACGCACAATTTATCTAGAGTGAGAGAGCTACTCCAAAATTAAGGGATTTTCATACTTTCTGAAAATTATGTTAGGGTTTCAAGGGTATATGAGGCGACAACATCAATCAAAGAAGCTATTTTTGGTGAAGTTTTGTTGCAAACTCGACAATGGACAAAGGTATGATTATAACTTGTGTGATAGTATTAAGAAGAAGATCTTATGTTATTAATATGATAACAAGACAAACTTTTTGTTTTTGGGTTTTAGTATTGTTTTGTTATTTTATGGAGAAGTCCTTTCTAAAGTTTCTAAAAGAAAACGAGCAAAGGGTTGACAAGGGTCATGGTGGTCTTAACTGGGGTAGTGTCAACAAATTTGGACTCAATAATTCAAACTAATAGAAGAAACATTTTTTGGAAAATGTTGTTCTTACCTACAATTTTACCACAAATTCTCACCAAGCGAATTACATGGGTTGTACATTAATTGTATCTTGTAAATGTATAACCCATGTAATAGAAGTCTCTAAGAATATGTGATAAGAAAACCTGATAAGTATATCATCACTCTTCTTGAATTTATAGTTAACCTAAAACAACCTGCTATTATCTGCATAATAAAGTGTTTGGAAAATGCTTTGAATTTGTCCTAACAAATTACGAAAAAATTTCATCTTTCAAACTCAATGTTGGTCATTGCAAAACACAGACTAAATTTAATCTTAATACTTCTTAATTTTGTCATTGCAAAAACATTAATTAATAGTTATTATAATTCAAACATAACATTGGTCAAAGTATATATCTATCATAAAAGTCGAGGCATCAATTCGGTGATAACACCAATTATGTGAGGTTCCTATTTGGCCCCTATTATTATTATTATTATTATTATTATTTTGAAATACATACAAATAACTGAGATTTGAAATGAAGAGACTTCTAGGTTATTAGTAATGAAAGTAAGTAACTAACATTTGAGTCAACAATGCATTTATATTCAAAATTGTCCATGCATGTAAATAAAGCTTACACAGTATTACGTATACGGCATGTCTAGTTATTTTAAATTAAGAATAAGCCAGATACTAAATATGAATTGAAGTAAATTTGTAATATAGTTTCATATCTATACTAGATTAATCGTGAACAGGACTCGGTATGTTTATTAAACTATGAAATTACCCATGACATCTCGAAATGTAAATAAAGATAATGCTTAAAAAAATAAATTAAACCGCCTTACACATAAAATGCACATGCATATGTTACTACCGGTTAATTAAATATTTGATGATGTATTTATTTATTTAAAATCTATAAATAATTTAAAAAAATAATAAATGCCACTCACATCATCTGTGGCACGGATCTTAGTATACATAAATGAAAAATGTAAATAAAGTGGGGAGGAATGTAACACCCGGTTTCTTTATCGTTTGCGAATCACGACCCATATTACGTATGAGACTGAATTTGGCTCCGGGCAGCCAAATTGGGTTCTGAAAAGGTTGGAATGGTTTGGAAACCTCCAACAAGTCATATTAATATATTTAAGTGTGTTACAATGACTATAAGTCATTTCGGATTACTCGGACGAAAATCGGCTCGAAAATCACAAGTTTCGATGCTACGCGATTAATGATTTTTATCCAACTTTGAAAGACCATAACTTCTTCATCCGAACTCCAAATGAGTCCCCGTTTTCTGTCACGTCTTAATTTTAATTATCTCTACAACTTTTGTGTTTTGGACCAGACCCAATTCCAACTCCTTGATGCCCAAAAGTGCGTGCGAAGTCGAGCTGTTGACCAAAAAACTGAAGGAGGCAGAAATTAAGCCATGGAGTCGACTCCATGAACAGTAGGGAGTCGACTACATCGTGCTGGACAGGTTTTTTATATATTTCTTCTTCTCCTTTCATCCTCATTTTACCCCACCATTGGAGAGCCTTAGAGAGAGAAGTGATGAGGGATTTGAGGGGAAATTGTGAGATAAATCTATGTGTATTATTTCCCACCAAATCATCATCATCATCATCATCATCTCCATCATTATCTTCATCTCCTCCTTCACCTCCATTCACCATAGCTAGGGTTTTTGTGCTTAAATTGGGGATCTTCGCATCTACGTGGTTTCGGCTCGATTCTTCCGCAATACTTCGAGGGATTGACCCTCCTAAGGTGGGAACAATAGTATTTAAACTTTTTTTCAACTTATTATAACATGTTTACACCAAATCAAACTAAACCTAGGTTTTCTACTCAAAGTTGCATATGCATGGGGCTTTGGTCAATTTCTTTGGATAATTTTGATAGATTTGCATTATCTATGACATCAATAACTATTTTAGACAAAAAGCCCTAATTTGATATGATTTACGAGAAAGTTTCACATATGACCTTCAAGTATGCATATGAGTATATACGCTAAGCTTTGATACGCTTATGTATGATGTCATATATGGGACTTAAACTATATTTTGGACAAAGTTACATATATTAGTGGTATTGTTATTGTATTTTAAGTTATAAACCATATTTATGAGATTTTTCACTTGCCTAGCCAGTCCGTAAGTATGCTAGTCAAATACATGAATGTGTTTTGATTAAATAAAGTCTCTAAATCATAATGGGAGGCTAATTGGGAACTCGTATATATTATTGGATTATATTAGACTTGGCTTGGGGCCAAATTGATGAAAACATATTAAACCTCCCAAACTGATGATTTTCTGATTTCTTTTACTAATTGACGGACTTGGCGGATCTTGTTTAAGCTGAACAGCAATACCACTACATATTTTAAGGCGTATTGGCCTACACACTTCATATAGTTTATGTTGAGCTTGTATTTGGCTATTCTTGATTATATTATATACTTTGATGAGATGATTTCTGTGATTTCATATCGGATGGCCACACCGTTCATGCTAGATAGATGGTTATTACCTGTAGCGTATAGCCTTGGTGGCTACGTGAGTATTATTGTAGCGTGCACCTTTATGGCGGCGTGAGGTAGCGTATGCCTGTGTGGCTGCATGAGGTAGCGTCTAGGTGGACCTGGTAGGTGGTCCCTGCCTTGGGCAAAAGAAACCGAGTTGCCGGCTATCTCTGTGCACAGTAGATTTATGAAAATCCTAGACGTGAGTTTGATATATGTGATTGATGCGATAGATCTAGTCGCGGTGTTGTGGCATGTACAGTATGATGATATATATATTGCCTTTCTTGTACTTTGGGTCGGGGGCATTATATATATATTTCACGAAAGGTTTCCGTGCATTAGCTGCTTCACATGTGTATATGTATTTATATTTGTATATACTAAGAGAAATGTGAATTATTACCGAGAAGCAGCTTATAAACTAAATTTACTTTCATTAAATTGCATCGTATGGCATGCATGATTTCTAACTTTTTTTTTTATACGAACCCTTATAGTTCCCACTGAGCCCGTTTGGCTCACTCCCATTTTCCAAACCAGGTTTTGCAGGTATTTCCCGGGGAACGGTGCGCTTATGGAGTCTAGATAGCTCTGATGGACTTTGATCACCTTAGTCGTTAGGAAACGACTTGTGTACTAGTTGATTAGTTAGTATATGATTATGTATTATAGTGTTGTATTTTGATATAAAGCTTATTGAGATTGGGACCTCATTGGAGGCTTTGTATAAATGATTTTCGAAAATGTGGAGTATCTATTGATTATGGACTATATGTATATTTTAATAGGTTTTGGTATTGCTTGATTAATAAACTCCACATACCAGAGTTTCTTTTAAAATGAGTTATTTACTTGAGCATGTTTGTGGTATGGAATTCTAAGTTTTACACCTGATCACCCGTCGTCGCGTACGACTCCGTGGCTAACCGGGTCCTGGAGGTGAAATCCTCTGAACGGGATTTCGGGGCGTCACAAGGAAACACAAATCCGAGCCAAGGACACTAAATAAAAATTTTAGAAAAGGTTAACTATAAAACACTACAATGTATTTATATATCCTAATTTTGTAATCTTGACAACGTACATATTTTTTTAAAAAAAATTAGACAATGATCTTTTTGTTTGTTTTTGTTTAGGTCATCTGTTAGAGTGCCAAACTAACGCCGTTAATGATTGATGACATGGAGCTAATTCATGTGCTAATTGGCTTACCGCATCATTTTTTTTAAAGAAGCTTGAGATATCATTTTTTTTTAGGTGCCGGAAGTTTTACGCCGGATATATCAATAGGTAACGGGTCTCTTGTCAGCCATTATCACCAGAAATATTCAAGCTCTACTTTTATATTTTTCCTTTTTAATTTGTAATGCTCAATGGTGATTTTTTATTTGCGGTAGTTGGACTGTGACAATCCATTGATACAAGTAATTTTATAGGGTTAAATAGTATCGCCATTAATAATTTAATATGACATGTCAAGCTTCTAAAAAAATAATATATCGATCAAGCTCCTAAAAAAGAAATAATTTTATTTTAAATAGTTTAATATGATATGTCAGCTTCAAATTATAATATAATACTTCTCTTTTTAGGAGCCTGACATGTCATGTTACATTATTAAGGGTGATACAATATAACCTTATAAATTACTTGTATCAATTAAGTTCTTACCACGGTACAACTCTCACAAATTAAAAAAAAAAAATTAATACTTAGCGTTACAAATTCAAAAGAAAAAAAAAAGCAAGGTAAAGCTTGAATTATGGCTGGAAATAGACCCAATAACTATTGATATATCTGACGTAAAATTTATGACACCCAAAAAAGATCTGATATGTCAAGGTCCCTAAAAAAAAAAAAAAAAAATTGATATGGCAAGCCAAGTGGCAGATGATTCGTCAGCATCACATCATCAATCACTAACGGTATTAATTTGGAAACTTGATTGATGTACTAAATGAAGACAAACAAAAAGTTTGTTGTCCATTTAAAAAAAAATTTAAATATTATACACTGTCAAAACTGCAAAATCAATATTAATAGAGTGTACTTCTTTTTTTTTTTAGTTAAACCTTCAAAAAAGAAGGGCATATTTTTCCCGAAATCATATAGGGTCATGTGTCTCCCTATTTTATCGATGTATTTTTTCTTCATCTTGGTCAACTGAAACTCAAGTTTACAAATATTATTATTATTATTATTATTATTATTATTATTATTATTATTATTATTATTATTATTATAATCAAACTTGTGTTCGATGTGTCGTGTTGGATGGTATAGGCGTACTCTGGTATTATCAATCTTAAAATTTGTATTATCTTAATGACTTAGTGTATATATATATTTTACGTAAATCTGGTGCGTATATATATACACTAAACTATATGCATATGCAAGCATGTACTATTCAGATATATCTAATTCAAATCAAAATATTATACAAAGATATTAAATGGTCTACTAGTTAAGTAACATATTATTTTATTAGAAGTCCGAGGTTCAAATTCTCTTATAAAAATATTTTCTAATGAAAAAATAGATTGCAGGGGTAAAAAAGAAATTACAAAAGTTTGACACAACTTCAAAGTGGTTAAATTGAGGTTTGACTTTATAATATATAATAATATAAACAAAAACATAAAATATGAAAGCCTCAATGCTGAAGTTAAATAAAATAAAATTAAAATGTAAGATAAATAAAAAGAAAACTTACATAATCCTCGTCGCTGAATTTAGCATAAGGCTCAAGTAAAAGCTTCTGGCAATCATCAATCTAATTTTGCAAGAGGGCAGAGTTGTATTTATTAGTGGGAATACAAATGAATATAACAATAGGTGACATTATTGTTAAAGTAATAATCGATCTCTTTGCGAAAGTATAGTATTATTTTAGGAAGTTGCACTGTATTCTTCTAAGCTGCACATTACTCTGATAATATTGATAATTGATTTGGCTATATTAATATCGCCCTAAAAATAATGCGAGTTTTTAACATTTTAGTCCCTTAATGTTTACTCGAATTGTCACTTTAGTCCCTCAAACCAACTTCTGTCAATTTGTTGGACGGAAAATGTGTGTTGGATGGCTTGGTTTGAGCCTTTGAGGGACTAAAGTGCAATTAACCTTCTAAGATTTTAGAAGGGTTAATTACACTTTACTCTTCTCAACTATTGATGCACTTTTCCATCTAAACTATTGAAGTTAATAACCAATACCACCAACTATCCAATTGTAACAATTCACCTGTTTTGACTGGCGGGGTTAAAATTCTAAATGGTTTAGAGCCCAAATGTAATTTTAGATAAATGAGGGCGATAAATATACTTTTTAATCTCTTATCACTCTCTTAATCATTTTGACCAAAATAGTAGCCACAATAATTTTGTATCGATAAATTAAATTTTTTAAACCCTGAAGTTTATCTGTTTGTTCAGTTTGGTCTTTAAATTTTAATTTTCTGCATGTGGTCCTGACTTAAAAGTTGGAGTCGAATTGCACTTTCATTCAAAAATAGATGCTTAGTCCATTTTTGGACGAAAATTTCATGTCCAAGTAATTGATGGGGCATCCAATTTTGCATGGAAGTGTATCACACGATTCACGACACTAATTTTTAGAACTAAAATGAGACAATTGGACTTTAGGGGAGTAAAAAGTCAATTACGCTTCACTTTCTATCCCTTTTGGCTTCTCTAATTTATTTTGCTAATTTTCATTTCGGTTATTATTCATTATTTTTTACTTTATTTTTGAAAAATCTCAAGAAAGTATATATAATTTCTGATATACACATATATAATTGCTAATAACTCGATCAATTAGCTGGAATTTTGTTATTTTTTTCATTAAGAAGAACTATATATTTATCTTAATTGTGTGAATAATTGGATCTAGAAGGAACGTAACTACAAGAAATTATACACCTAAAGATTCTATTATATGTTGTTACCATATATATATATGGTAACATATGTAATAATCTATTTCTTTATCGATTATGGTTATAGAAAAAAAATTAAATTCTAACAATCGAGATTGTAATTAGTGAAACCCACAGTAACGATTTTATAGCATATATGGTAAAAAGAGAAGAAAAAAAATGACTAAAAAACGAATCAAGAATTTATAACTTTTAAAAAATGAATCGTAGAATTGAAACTATTGAATAGAAATTTTAGAGTTTTCAAACAAAACTCACGTCGTCCATTTGTTTGTGATTTTGAGAGAAGAACCTACAAAAATGACAAATCTAAAAATCAATAAGAAGAAGAAGAAGAAGAAGAAGAAGAAGAAGAAGAAGAAGTAGAATACTACAACAACAATGATAATGATAAGATAAAAATTGAACCTTGAATCGTCATAGTAAAATTCTAACACATCATTACCTTTTAAATAAATTCATTGGGAGATATATCTACAAAAATAGATAAGTTAGAGGATAAATTCAAAAATTCCATAAATAAAATTGCGATTTATTGTGAAAATAGATTACTTTTGAGAAACTTGTATCGAACCATAGTGTGGTTCAACAATCTTTTATAAGAAAACAAACCATGATTTACGCACGCATACTTTAAAGGTATGATGATAAATGACTCATAAAATTTTAATTAAAAATCAATAAAAAGGACATGGGTAAATAAAGAGGAGATTTTGTTTAATTAATGTTAGCATGTAAGATATTCTAGGTGGTGTAAAACGTTAACATTGAATGAAAGGAATTGTTTTTCTTCTTTTTCTTCATTTTTTTTAATCCTCTCGAATTATCTCATAAACTTTGCAAAATTTTGAAGTACTACTTTTAATATATACGAAACCAATATTACTTTTGGCACTGAAGTGCCCTAGACAAAGATCGTTGCCAAGTAATAATTGTCGCCCCGACAACAAAGGAATGACAAGGAGAGGAAAATGATAATAGCGTTTAATTCTCTATAATCAACGCATATCCTTCATAACCCATCCTTTTTCACCAACAGTACAGGAGAGGAAAATGGACTCTATCTCATTTTTCAGAATATGTGGATACTTGTAGGGCATTATATTGACTGGTCCCACTCCCACCCCTAGTTTGAGAGGTATTTGTTAGATTTTTAATCTTAATCACACAAACCTTAAGGATCCTAATCACATTTAATTTTTAAGAGATTAACTTTACACTGTACCTAAATTTATGACGACATAGAGTATAGAAGTTTTGTAGGTTTGTATCCTTCTAACATCAAAATCATAGAGTGCTCAATGGGAGCTCTCTCTAAGATGGAAAAGAGAAGTAGAGCATATAATGATTTGATTTTCCGACTATCCTTGTGGTTCAACACTTAGACTTACCAAGTATTATAACTTGACAACCTACACTTGGGTTCCTAAGCACGGAAGTACTTTCGGGCGCGTCAATCTCTTACATTTCTTTCTTTTTAACCATATTACTGGGGTACAGGGTAAGACTAATCTTGTCTCCCTTAGCAATGAAAATATCCACTGAATGATAATTATCTATGCCAAGCCTGCCAAGAACTCTTTCGATATAGCTTTTTTTGTGATAACCCAATAATACCTTAACAACAATCTCGATGTGTATGTATTCTTAATACAAAAAAGGTATCATCGGCATAAAACACACGAAAAATAATCTTACTCCCACTTATTTTACAATATATACAATCATCGACTATATTTAGCGCAAAACTATACGAGATAATAATTTGATCAAATTTGTGATACCATTGACAGGAAGCTTGCTTGAGGTTATAAATGGATTTCCTTAATTTGTAGCCTATATTTTTTGAGTTTCTGAATTTTAAGTTTTCTAGTTGCAGCATATATATTGTTTCATCACTGTTACCATTGAGAAACGTAGTCTTTAGATCCATCTAATGCAACTCTCAATAAAAAATAAGGCACATGTACCTTCATAATCCTAAAAGAGTCTTTCAATGAAACCAGAGAAAAAGTCTATTTATAATCGATGCCCTCCTTTTAAGTGAAACCCTTTGTAACTAGAAGAGTCTTATATATTTTAATATTACCCTAAAAATCTTTTTTGGTCTTATATATCCATTTGTAACCAATGGATTTTTCACCTTTAGCTAATTCGACAAGATCCCTTACGTCACTAGCTTCTATAGTTTTCACCTCATCATTTATAGCATCAATCTACTTTTGAGAATCAGAACTTTGTTTGACTTGGTGGAAGTTAATTGGATCATTTAACACAACTCCTATATTAAACTCACATTCTTGGAGAAATATTATATAATCATCTAAAATCTCATTTTCCCTTTCTTTAGTGGACCTCCTTAATGGCACTTCCTCTTGAAGTTGTTGAGTTTGTTGTTTAGGAAGATCCTCGACGTCGTCTTAATAATCATAATTTGCATCTAGAACCATAACAGGAATTTGTTTCTAATCATTATCAATAGCAATGCTTGGAATTTGAATAAAATTCTTTCTTAAAGACGATGTTCATAATCATATATTCCCCCTCAAACTCAATTTGCTCAAGATATTTGGCATTTTCTTTCTAAAAAAATCACTTATTTTAGGAATAATAAAATTATAATCTCTCGACCTTTCAGCGTATCTTACGATGTAACGGCTAATTATTTTTACTCAAAAATTACCCATTACACATGGTTTCAACAAAAGTGCACATGGAAGGTCTAAAAGGCTTGTAAAAGTAGTTAATAATGCTCCAAGTCTCATTACCATGATAAGGGCAAGCATGCAAAAGTTCTTTGTACTGTTCCCAACATTTGTAAAAGCTTTTGTTTTCCTTTGGTGAAAATTTTGAAATTGCCCTTCTCAAGGCATTTGTGCGATGATCGGAAAATATTTTTTTTCTAGAATTTGGCTCCGAGTTCTTGCCATGATCGAATTGAATAAGGTATTTAAGTATTGAGCCAAATTTTTCCTTTAACTTTTAAAGAAAATGAAAAGAAATTTAATCGCATGACTTCAAAATTTATATTTAGCTATTTAAATATGGAATAGACTTCCTCAAAACCTTTCAAATGTAAATAAGGATTTTCGAATTCCATACCATGAAACATAGAGATGTATTGAAACATGCCCGACTTGAGAATGAATGTGTTGGGTGAATTTGTGGGAAGAACAATGCAAGAGTTCGTCTCACCCCTTGGTGGCTAAAGATAATTTTGCGTGGTCCGAATCGGATGATTTTGATTACCATTACCCACATTAGAATCATTGTCATTATCTCCGTCAGATGCCATTGGTGATGGCAGTGGTGATGGAGATCTTGAAGGTAGTGTATCTCTAGGTGGACTTATTCGAAGATCGACGTACAAATCCCGAAACATAAGTTTGGGATGAGGTTCTCAAATGAAAGTCACCTATAAAAAGAATGTAGAAATAAGTAAGAAATTTTTTTTCATAAAGAGATAGGAGATACTTACTGAACTCTATGAGAAGGAGAAAATTATATTCTATTTTATTAAAGAGAAGATTACACACACACACGCATATATACACAAAGACTCATATTTAATTAATGAAACAATCTTACCAAACCTACTAATTAGGATCCCTTAATTATCAACTTTCCTCTTATAGTATTTACAGCTCATATACATTATTTACAATTCGTAACTATATTGCTTATGAACAGTTAGTTACAAAGATAATTAACTCGAATCCCAGTTAAGGCTTTTGTGAAAGATCACCCAATTGTTCTCTATTCTTCATATACCCTGTGAAAATTAAACCTTACTGTATCTTTTCACGGACAAAATGGCAATCAATTTCAATATGTTTCTTGCGTTCATGGAACACAGGATTAGATACAATATGTATGCAACTTATTTATCACACCATAATTTTGTTTGTATTGAAGTCTTAATCCCTATTTTAGTTAATAGCTACTCTATATTCGATCTGATTCTGCACTAGATAATGACAAAACATTTTGCTTCTTACTCTTCCATGAAATAAAATTTCCTCCAACAAAGACACAGTAACATGATGTGGATATTCTATCCACCTTGGAACCTGCTCAATCTACATCTAAGAAACATTCAATGTGAGTGTGCCCATTATTTGCGTACAAGATACCATGTCCAGGTGCTCCATTTAGGTAACAGAAAATTTGTTCTAACCCTTCCGAATGATGAACTGTTGAGGATGACATAAACTGGCTCATCACACTAACAGAATACTCAATATTCTGGTGAGTCACTGTAAGATAGTTCAACTTCTCTACCAATCTTCTATATTTCTCTGGATCCTCGAATAGTTTACCATATTTTGTCAACTGTACATTAGGAAACATCGTAGTATTACACAGCTTCCCCCCCCCCCCTCAAACTTTCCAATCTCAGTTAATATGTCAAGAATATATTTCTTCTGAGATAAAAAAATACCCTTTTTACTCGTTGTGACTTTAACACCTAAAAAATGCTTTAGTGTCCCGAGGTCCTTTGTATGAAACTGAGAATGAAATAAGGACTTAAGAGAAGAGATGCCTGTAGTATCACTCCTAGTAATGACAATGTCATTTACGTACACATCTAATAAAATGATGACTGCTTCAAATTGTTTGTAAAACACAGAGTAATCAGACTTACTTTTTGCCTTGCCAAACGTCTTAATAGCTTGGCTAAATTTTTTAAACCAACCACAAGGACTCTGTTTCAAGGCATACAAAGATTTACGAAGATGACAGACTTTCCCATACTCCGCCTAAACAACAAACCCAAGTGGTTGCTCCATATAAACTTCATCTTAAAGATCACCATGAAAAAAAACATTATTTATATCAAGATGATGCAAAGGCCAATGATGAGGAACATCCAAAGATATAAATAACTTGACAGTTGTTAATTTAACAAAGGGAGAAAAAGTATCAAAATAATAAACTCCATAGGTTTGAGCATAGCCCTGAGCAATAGAGCAAGCTTTGAAACGAGCAACAGACCCATCAGGATTGACCTTGACGGTGAACACCCATTTGCATCCAATAGCCTATTTCCCTGCAGGCAAAGTGGCTAAGTACTACGTACCATTCTTATTTAAAGCATCGATGGTATCAGAGGGATTACGGTTTTATTTTCTTCCTTGGATTAAGTTTACTAATTGATGGCAGATTAGGGTTTGTTAGGGTTTTCAATTTCGAATTTTGGTTTAGCACTCCACAGTGATCGTTTAATCTCACCTCCGGCTTAAGGATGAGCATCATCCACCGCTTAGGACTCATTCATAATCCGGTGTCAAAAAACCCCGCGCATGACCCTCACGCGCCATTACAACACTCAGCCACCGATCTCACGCACCGATGTGTGGGCACATAGAGCCTCCTTTCATCTTCCAACCATTCTCATTTTACTCGTCTCAGTGTATATATCACATATATGTGCTTAGTTTGGTCCAGTTTATCTCTATTTGATGCAGATTTGAGTTTAGTTCGGTTTAGCCATCATCATACACTCTTTATGACTTGGTTCAGTTTATTTTTGCCTCTATTTTTGGTTAGTAATTTGTGACTTGTTCATTGGTTTGGCTGATTTATTAGAGATTTGTGTGGCTTGATTTTTACTTTCAGGGTGTACAACACATTCCGTTACCGTTTCGTCTTTAATTTACTACTGTTCACTGCCTCGTTTATGTTTTATAAGTTGTTTTGTGCACTATTTTGTGACCTGCTTTATTCGTATTAGTTTTAGTTCTTGCTATAAAATTAAAAGTATGTCAGAGCAGAAGGCGGCAGCTATTTCTAATGTTGTTTCTGTAATGTCAAAAATCACTGAACATAAACTTAACGGCTCCAACTATCTTGATTGGAATAAAACCATTCGAATTTATTTGTGTAGTAACCAAAAGGATGATCACATGAGATGATTCGAGACAGATGTGGCTAAGGGAGGATGCCCAGTTATTCTTACAAATTCGAAATTCAATCGACAGTAATGTGATTAGTTTGATTAACCATTGCGAATTGGTTAAGGAGTTAATGGATTTTCTGAATTTTTTATACTCTGGGAAATGGAATATTTTTCGAATTTATGATGTGTGCAAAGCCTTTTACTATGCAGAAAAACAGGACAAATCTATTATGAGTTACTTTATGGATTTTAAGAAAACTTATGAAGAACTTAATATGCTATTGCCGTAAAATCCTGATGTCAAAGTTCAACAAAGTCAAAGAGAGAATATGGCTATCATGAGTTTTCTAGTTGGTCTTTCTACTAAACTTTAAACTGCTCAGAATCATATTCTTTTAAGTCCTGAGATCTCCTCCTTACATGAAGTGTATAGTAGAGTTTTTCGCACAAAGGGGGTTTCACCAACTCAGACTCCACTTGTTCTATTCAATAGTGCTCTGATATCATAAAAACTATGAGAAGGAGAAAATTATATTCTATTTTATTAGAGAGAAAATTATACACACACACATATATATACACAAAGACTCATATTTAAGTAAGGAAACAATCCTACTAATTAGGATCCCCTAATTATCTACTTTTCTCTTATACTATTTACAACTCAAATACATTATTTACAACTCGTAGTACTTACAAAGAGGTTTTATACAAAACCGCAATTCATATTTCATTGTATCCTCTGCAACGGCACAAAAAACTTGACTCCATGAAAATATCACATTGTAAAAGGAACCCAAGTGCAAGTTCGCCAAGTTGTAATATAACTCGGTAAGTCCAAGTGTCGAACCACGAGAATAGTAGGAAAGATGTAAAAGGAATCACAATTTAATAGATTGTATATTCTTTGTGTGGTGGTTTGATTGTGAAGACTAACAAATGTAAATTGGTAGTGATTGTAACTATGTTTGAGAAAAGGTTAAGGCATTTAGAATCAGGTTGCCAGTAAAGTTAAGTGAAAATGATCTCATACAAGGTTCTCAAATGCATGTCCTAAATAGAAAGCATATTAGACTTCTCTAAAACAAAGGGTACGAAGCCTTAACAACTCATTCCCGCATAATGTCAAATAAAGAGAATGTGTAATCAAAACTCAACCGGGCATAAATTTTTAACCCTATCTCGTAGCAAAAGGTGAAAAAAATGGACTCGGTTACATGTTTTTCTTCAATCTCTTAATAATTTGATGTGATACGCAATCGACTTTTTGCATAAGATTAACCCTTATGATTTAATTCTATCAGGTGGTATCAGAGGAATTATATCATGTCTACTGTTAGAGATCGATATTCTAGAATAACTAATTCATGCAATTAATTTTGATTGGATATTTAAAGGCATGAACCTTATGAGTAAAGTCATTTTATTTTTGTTGCATTCAAAATCACACTTGCAGCCAATGATTTTTTATTATTATTGGATTAAGTTTTACGGTAGTGTCTTTCGTGGGAAAATGAATATGAAATTTACAAAGGATGTTGATTTTATGAAGTAGACCATACAGTTGAGAAATTATTATTATTATTATTATTATTATTATTATTATTATTATTATTATTATTATTATTATTATTATTTTGGGTAATCGTGGGGTCTTTTCATCAAGCTTTTACATAAAGTTGGATATATAGCAAGATTCCTTAATTTTAAAGAAATTGTGGATGCATCATCTTTGTTTATAGTTTTATATATATATATATAATTTTGATGAGGCATGCATGCAGTATATATATAATTTTTTATCTGAAAGATGCACGTATGTTTATATGTAGAGCCCTGAATGCATACGGCTAAATATGTATGGATTGCTATGTATATGAATATGTGGATTTATATTGACCGCTCTATGGATATGTTATACATGTATCGTTTGGATCTATATGATTGTGTGTGTTGCCAATATGATTTACATACATATAATAATTTATACATATATAATTGCCTAATCCGTGCATCTATATATACATATGTGTCTTTTCTATAGTTGATTTTACTTAATGATTTAAGGTTATAAGAATTATATATATATATATGTTCAAGCATATGGTAGTATATACATGAATATTATTAAGGGATATTTCAGTTAATTAAATTGAAGTTTTGGATTTTTTAAAAAAAAGGGGGGGATTTCGGAATATTGATGAAAAAGATGAATAGTTTTTCTTTCGCACCAAAATTGTCACATTTCATAACCGTAGCCAGTTTATTCCATAATTGTCATGGTTTATAACAGTGACCAATTTCAGCTACTATTTTCGGCATTAACAAATTATAAACTTTTATGTTTATATTAAATGTTAATTTCCTCTTTTGCTTAACTAAATCTTTAAATTTGATTAATTACATGCGACATCAATTATTTATATTACTTGCCTAAACACTCTAGTAAGGCTAATTTACACAAGAAGTTACCAAAGTGACATCTCTTGTGTAGATAAAGAATGATTAGATGTTTTTATTTGTTTAATTCATGCGAATATTAACCAATCCAAAAAGGAGTTCATATTTAGCCAAATTTCATACACACTTGTGATGGTAAATAGGTGAAAATTATTAAAGCAACCTAATGTGAAAGATAGATTTGTTATTTAATATAACTTATTGTTAATATTTGATCATTACAACAAGACTACCACTTACAGTTAATATCACTGTCCAAACGCTTGGTATTAATGTTGTGCTAGGTATCTTGAAATGTTGTCATAAAATTAATCGATTTAATTATTGTTTATTTGGTTATTTGATATGAGTATGTTTGTTTATTCATTTTTTATTTTATATTCTATTCAACGTTAATGTCTATTACGTTTATATCTGCAAACATGAGCAATGTTCCAATATTAAATGGAACAAACTTTAAGGATTAGAAAGATAATATATTGATTGTTCTTGGCTACATGGACATAAACTTGGCATTGAGAATGCCAAAACCGAATGACCTCATTGAACAAAGTACTCCTTAGGAAATTGCGTACTTTAAAAAGTGGGATCGTTCAAACTGGTTAAGTCTCATGATCATGAAGCGCGGGATTCCAGAGACCTTCAGATGTGCAATTATGGATGCTGATATCATTGCCAGTCATTTACGTTCAGAAATTCATAAATGAACGCTTTTAGCAAACTTGATTTTAATGAAGTATAAAGGCAATGGTAATGTTCGGGAGTACATCATGAAAATGTCTCATTTTGCTTCAAAGCTTAATGGTCTAAAGCTCGACTTATTGGATGATTTGCTAGTGAATTTGGTTCTTATCTCTCACCATGCACAATAAAATCGGTTGAAGGTAAGTTATAACGGTTAGAAGGAGAAATGGACTCTCAAAGAGCTCATTTTATTTTATGTGCAAGAGGAAGAAAGATTGAAGCAAAAAAGGACCGAAAATGCTCAACAGGTTAGCACCTATAAGGGTAATCTGTTTGTAGAATAACTGCTTTGTAATTAGAGTTTTCAATGATTGGAGAATATACAAAGTTGTAAGGCGGAGAAAAACGACGGAGTTTTTGGACTGAAGTTGTAAAGAGAAGAGAATAGTGAAAGGAAGTTCCTGTTCCTAAGGGTCTAGAGCAAAAGAAGTAGAAAACTAAAAATATTTGTTTCTTTTGTGGCAAGCATGGACACAAGAAGAAGGATTGTGCCAAATTCGTAGCCTGACGTGAAAAGAAAGATACATGTCATGTTTTGGTCTATTCTGAAATCAATTTAGCTTCAATACGAAAAAAACACTTGGTGGGTAGATTCTAGTGCTACTACTCACATTTGTGTTTCTATGCAAGGTTGTCTGCACTCCCGAATTCCAACTGATGCTGAAAGACATATCTATGTGGGTGAGCAAATCAGTGAAGGTGGAGGCAATAGGGCATTTTAGATTGTTAAGTAATAGTTATTATTTGAATTTAAAAGACATTTTTGTTGTGCCGTTATTTAGACATAATTTACTTTCTATTTTTGCATTGGACAAATTTAGATATTATTGTTCTTTTAAAGATAAGAATTTCAATTTGTCTATTAATTCGAATATTGGTTGTACCGTTTTACTTAATGCTTTTGATAATCTATATTTGCTGAAAACTATTTCATCTAACAATGAATCCTTGCATATGGAATCGCGTGGTACAAAGTGTAAGTTAGATAAGGATAATTCAACCTCATTATGGCATAAACGTTTATATCACATCTTTAAATCAAAATTTGAGTGTCTTGTGTCTGATGAGATTTTGGACTCCCTTGATTTTTCTGACTTTGATATTTGTGTTTAGTGTATCAAAGAAAAACAGACTAAAACAAAGAAAATAGGTGTCAATCGAACTATGGACGTCTTAGAATTAATATATATGGATATTTGTGATCCATTCCCTACAACTTCTTGGAATGGTCAACAATATTTTATAACATTCATAGACAAATGTATGGTTATCTATTTCTTATACATGAAAAATTGCAATCTTTGGATGTGTTTAAATCATTTAAGGCTGAAGTTGAGTTACAACTTAACAAATGGATAAAGAGCGTCAGATCTGACCGTTGTAGTCAATACTACGGTAGATATAATAGCTTAGGTGAACAACGTCTAGAACCATTTGCTAAATACTTAGAAGAATGTGATATCGTCTCATAGTACACTATACTCAAGTCGCCTAGCATGAATGGTGTATTTAAAAGACAAAACAGAACTCTTAAGGAAATAGTAAGAAGTATGACTACTTAAGCTACTTTACCAAAGTCAATTTGGAGTGAGGCTATAAAGATCGCAACTTATATCCTAAATCGTGTGCCAACAAAGGCGGCTGCAAAAATGCCATATGAGCCTTGAGTTGGTTGAAAGCCTAGTCTAAAGCATTTACGTGTTTTAGGATGTCCTACTGAAGTAAGGGCCTATAAGCTTCATAAAAAGAAATTAAACTCCAAAACCGTTAGTAACTACTTTATTGGCTATGCACAATGATCATGAGGATACAAGTTTTAGTAGGTTAATTTTTTAGATTAGAACTGCAACGTTTTTTGAAGATGTTGGGTTTGGGGGAAGAAATCAAATTAGGAACATTGTCTTTGAAGATGAAGAGGGAGCAATCCTAAATCCTACTACTACTACTTTTGGCAATGTACAGGTTTCTATACCTGTCATATTTCAAGAAGTAATTTCAGATATTTGACAGAGCAATGTTGTTCAACCCCTCATTCAAGATGAGGTAATTGTTCCCGAAGAACCCATTCCTGAAGAACAAATTAACTTAACAACTTCAAGAATCTGTGCCATTAAGGCGATCTACGAGAGAAAGAAAATTTGCAATTTCGTACTATTATATCATGTATATTCAGGAAGAGGAGATAGAAAATGAAATGTCAGAAGATGATCCAATCAACTTTCGTCAAGCCATGCAAAGTTCTAACTCTCATAAATGGATTGAAGTTATGAATGAAGAGTACAAATCTATGTAAGAAAATAAAGTTTGGGAACTTGTCCCATTACCAGATGGTGCAAAACCTGTATGTTATAAATGGATATTTAAAACTAAAAGGAACTCATATGGTAATGTGAAGATGTATAAGGCACGTCTTATGGCCAAGGGCTTTACTCAAAAAACAAAAATTGACTTCAAAAAGACTTTCTCTCCAGTTTTTACGAAAACTCTTTTAGGACAATTATCGCGCTTGTTGCACATTTTGATCTTAAGTTTCATTAAATGGATGTCAAAATAGTGTTTATTAATTGTGACATTAAAGAAACAATTTATATCATTTGCAAACTAAAAAATCCATTTATGGACTCAAATAGGATTCTCGTTAGTGATACTTCAAATTTTATTAAGTTATTGCTTCATATGGTTTTGAAACGAATATTGTTGATGATTGTGTGTATCACAAGTTCAGTGGGAGTAAACAATTTTTTTTGGTTTTGTACGTCGATGACATATTGCTTATCACAAATGACATACACATATTGTATGACACTAAGAAATTTTTATCTAAGAATTTTGAAATTAAAGATCTTGATAATGCTTCCTTTGTATTAAGTATTGAGATGCACTAAGACCATTCTCGGGGTATATTAGTATTGTTACAAAGGAACTATATTGAAAAAGTTCTCAATAGATTTGACATGCAAAATTGCAAACCAGGTGAAACTCCGGTCGCTAAAAAAGAAAAAATTAGCCTCAGTCAAAACTTGAAAAATAGCCTTGAAATTAAGGAAATGCAAAAGATTCCCTATGCATCGGCTGTATGGAGTCTAATGTATACTCAACTATGTACGCGTCCGGATATTGAATCCATAATTGGCATGTTAGGCAAATATTTAAGTAACCCTGGCATGGATCATTAAAAGGCAGCCAATCGGGTTATGAGGTATTTTACAAAGAACAAATGAGTACATGCTCACATATAGGAGATCGGACCAGTTAGAGATTATTGGGTATTCTGATTCTAATTTTGCTAGATGCTAATAAAACAGGAGATCCACTTCATGTTATATTTATTTGTTAGCTGGTGGATAGATTTCGTGGAGGTCTGCAAAGCAAACACTTATGGCTTCGTCTACCATGGTTGTAGAGTTTGTAACATGTTATGAGGCGTCCAATCATGAAATATGGCTGTGAAATTTGTCACTGGGCTGCGTATCTTGGAGGGTATTGAAAGACTACTTAAACTATATTATGACAATAAGTCAGCAGTTCCATATTCCAACAACAATAGGAGCTCGATAAAATCAAAGTATATTGACATCAAGTTTCTAGTTGTGAAAGAAAGAGTGCAGAGTGGACACATTTTCATAGAGTACATTAGGACAAACTCCATGATAGCAGATCCGCTTACGAAGGGACTACCACCCAAGGTTTTTCATGAGCACACTGCTTATATGGATGGTGTTCTATCTGAGGAAATTTTGATTTAGTAGGAGTTTGTATTTATATTACTGCTTTATATTATAATTAGATTTTATCTATGTACGTATTTGGATTACTTTCAGCAGAAATAAAGTATTTTGTTTATTACACTCTGCTAAGTATTTTGAAGTATTGATCTCAATAAAGAAAAGTAGACCAATTGGAAATAGGCATGTGTGGATCACATTACAAGTAATCTTCATGTTGCGTGTCCATGATTGATCTATGCCATTTGCTAAATTGGTATACGTGGCCATTGATGGGTCCATTTACGATTATTGTAAATAAAGACCGCTTTGATCATATATCAATATAATTAATGGATAAGATTGTTTGGATTTCCTCAAGACATTATAACAAATTTCTGAGCTCACTAAAGTTAAACACATTTATCAGGTTACATATGTGGTCCAGTGGGAAATTGTTGGATTAATTTTATATTAATCTTAATTGGGACCACACATGTAAATTATTAATGTGAATTATCCTTTATAAGCCTATTAAGTGATCTAATTAAGTTTTATGTGGGCTTAAGGGTATGTTTTGTCATGGAATAAAAGTGTAGACAGAAAAAATGAAAATTCTATTTCTATGAGGAGCAGAAGTGAAATTTATGAAAGTCTCCAACCCCCATTTTAGAAATGTATATATTAGGAGTGATAGTCCCCAACCCATTTCTCTAATAACAACAAAATAAAGAAAACCCCTCTAGATCCTCTCTTAGAGAATATTAAGAACATAAGGAGGGAAATCTATCCTGCTTGGATTACCATTCCGCTGCGTCGCTTAATCCTTGTAAATGGATTTGGGTACATGTTTCTATTCAATCTCTTAATAATTTGATGTGATAAGCAATCGATCCTTTGTTGTCTTGCTTGGCCATAAAACATGAATTGTAATCGAAAGCCACAAATGCGTTAATAATTATAATACTGAAATAATCCAAATCATTAACAGAAGTACTAGGCCTATATCTATCCCAATGAAATCAAGCACCAATTAATTAAAATAATCTAGAACTTCCTCTTGATGTAACCTTTTACCAACCAGTTTTGCCTTAAACTTTCTTCTAGCTGTGAAGGGCATATGGGGTAGTCGCGTTGCCTGATCAACTAGATGCTTAACCTGCTAGATCCCTGCTTACTATCCTACTCAGCCATAAGACATGTAGTGTGATCGAAAGCCACAAATGCTTGTACTATTACAATAATAAAATAACCCAAATCACAAAATAACAGTAGGCCTATATCTCTCTCAACAGAATCAATCACCAACTTATTGATATAATCTATAACTTCCTTCTGATCGAACCTTTTACCAACCACTTTTCGCTTATACTTTCTTCTAACAGTGGAAGAGCATACAGCGCAGTCACCTTGGCCGTATCTACTAGATGCTTAACCTGGTAGATCTCTATCACTAAGACTTTGACAAAAACAATAATCGAGGAAAAATAGAACCGACAGAATAAAAACTAGATTCTTACTGTAGGATAATAAGATTTTACATATAGTTGTCAGAATTTTACAATTTCACGTTTCAGAGCTAAATCGAGATGAATCGTGTTACACATTTAAACTTAGCATTATTCCTAGTTAAGTAATACAACACGTAACATTCTTCTTAGGATTCATACAATTCAATATATAATTGAATCATGTATAAAATACAAGGCAAACATGATTATATTGACTTTTACAAATTTATCAAATGAATCGAAAACCAGAAAGAATATTGAGTTCACATGTGTTTCGAATTTTAAATATACTTGTATTAATACTTCAATTTGGTCAAGGTATTTTAACTGTCTTCGTCTCTCTCTGGCCTTTATTCATATTATCACAGTATTTATAATCTGATTTCAGTATTTTATTGATAATATAAATGTTTGATTTGAATATTGGGATCATACTAGGGATTCAATCTATACATTTTCCTATTTCTCATGAAAATTATTGATCTCACGTGATAATCAATGTACACAATTGATACATTTTCTATCCTGATACGATGCACAAGCTAAAGTGACGGATTCGTATAGAACACTGAAATTTGGTTCTCTCTAATGGGCGGAATCAGCTATGGGGTAAAACTAACCAGATTTTGGGGCATCAACGTTTACTAGGGAAGGGCACATGCATTACAAGTATTATTGTGAAAGGAAATTCATATAGTTAAAATTAATTGTGGGACCTGTGGCCCACACGCAATACTCACAATTGGATGCACAAACAGATTTGTAAATAGATGTAGTGATATCTCGCAGCAGTGCACGTTAAGGATCTTTACCTGCAAACATAAATTGAATTCAAACATGAGTTTATTAGGGTTCTGTAACCAAAAAAATAAAAAGTTGCGTTCAAGTGGAACATAATACAAAGATAGCTAGGCATATTTATTCTTTAAGTGCTTAGAAAATTGATTCTGCTCTTCAATTGGTTGAAGTAAGTTGCTCAAAAACCATGAAGGAAATGAATTCTATCCAAATTGAATATGTGATCATAACAAAGAACGTACTAAACAAAACTGAGCATTCAGATTTAAGAGTCAATTTACTAGACTAAGTATGCAATGTGATTATTACAAAATAACATATGTGACAAAACGGAATGTCCAACACTAATGTGAAGTTACCGCTAGTATCTCAACAGACCTCTTGAACAATTGTAGCCGATTCTGCATTCAGACACAGCCCTTATGTTAATTACATCCCCAATAATAATTATCCGACTCGTAATATGAAGAGAACACATTAATTATGTCAGATTATGGCTGTTCAAAATCCAAAAACAAGCAAAAGAAACAACAGACCAAATCAAATACAGTTTAATCGGATGCTTTGACTCATTTGGATTGTCTTGGATCAAATTTCAAATCCAAAAACAAAAATTGATTGGATCGCTGCATTTTCTTATAGTTCAAAACAAATACAACCAAACAGAACCAAACCATTTTTTATATTGACTCAAAACAATTGTTGGATCAGAACGGATGAACCCCCTTATTTGATATACACCAACGGCATCGATATACACAGATCTAACAACTTAATTTCTCGAATACACAATACTCCATCCTAATGCTAAATGAGCTATCAACAGATAGTAAGTTTTACGAGATGAATCGTGTTACACATTTAAACTGAGCATGATTCCTAGTAACACAACCTGTAACATTCTTCTTATGATTCATACGATTCAATATTTAGCAATATAATTGAATCACGTATAAAGTACTAGGCAAACATGTTCATATTAACTTTTACAACTTTATCAAATGAATCCAAAACCAAAAAGAATACCGAGTTAACAGGTGTTTTGACTTTTAAATATACTTGTATTAATACTTCAATTTAGTCGAGGTATTTTAATTATCTTCGTCTTTCTCTGGCCTTTATTCATACTATCATGGTATTTATAATCTGATTTTAGTATTTTATTGATAATATAAATGTTAGTTAAATATTGGGATCATAATAGGGATTCAATCTATACTTTTTCCTATTTCTCATGAAAGTTATTGATCTCACATGATAATTGACATATACAATTGATACATTTTCTATCCTGCTACGATGCACAAGCTAAAGTGACAGATTCGTACAGAAAATTGAAATTTGTTTCTGTAATACCCGTAGCATTTTCATTTGCATTTGATCATGAGCATCCTTGTTTTATACCTTTATATGAGTTTAATTTTTTTTATTTTGATATTTGTCATACAAATTTCATTAGTTGGATATGATTTGAGATTGTATTTATTGATAATTATGTTCGGGTTTAATTACCGTGTTCCCATTTTTTATCGTACTGAGGTGGGACCGGGTCGTTAGAACGAGTGAAACTTGCAGAGGGTCCTCGGAAGTTTTCTTGAAAATTTTGACCACCACCATGACCAGCGAATCCACCTCGAACTCGGCCACTACTTCCACCTTGATTATTACCACCACCCCGGTTGGATACATGGCTATACGATTCAACCGTCTTTGAGTTTTTAGGACATTCAGCTTGTCTGTGGCCATATTCACCGCAAGAGTAACATATAATTGGTCTTGAGTTCGTTAAAAGATTCTTCACACGTATCGGTCCAAACATAAGGAACACCTTTTTGGGTAAGCCTACTTATGAGTTGGACTTTCCTTTAACTGTCGGTACACCCGCTAATGGCATGGCTAGATTGAGCCGTAGTTGCTCCGTTGTAATTTCTGTTGATCGTGAGAGTTTCATAGAGGATTCCTTTATCATCTTAGATATGGATTTGTATGATGTTATTTTGGGTATGAATTGGTTGTCGAAGTACCAAGCGGTCATCGATTGTTATAACAGAAGGGTTATTGTTACTTTATCTTGGGGTGTTCGTGTTGCCTTTATGGGTAGAAATTCTGAATTCCACCCTTATTCATTTGCTACACGTACGGAACAACGAGATTATATTAGTTGGTTGGCTAGTCTCACTAATGTCGAAGCACCTAAGTTGTCACCGAGCGATGTACCCACCGTATGTGATTTTCTTGATGTTTTTCCCGACGATTTACCAGGTTTACCCCCTCACCGTGAGATAGAATTCACCATTGAATTACAAACCAATACTTCACCTATCTCTTTTTCACCTTACCGACTCGCGCCCGCCGAGCTCCAGGAGTTGAAAACCCAACTTGATGACCTTCTTGCCAAAGGTTTTATCCGTTATAGTACCTCTCCATGGGGAGCACCGGTTCTTTTTGCTAAGAAAGCTGATGGTTCACTTCGTCTATGTGTTGATTACCGTAAGCTTAACCAAGTCACCATCAAGAATAAATACCCTTTACCTCGCATTGATGATCTCTTTGACCAACTACGTGGTTATCACCGCTTCTCAAAAATTGATCTTCGATCGGGGTACCATCAACTAAGGGTTCGGGAAGAAGATATTCCCAAAACTGCATTCAACACCCGTTATGGCCACTTCGAGTTTCTTGTGATGGCTTTTGGTTTGATCAATGCACCTACGGCATTTATGGATCTTATGCACCGCATCTTTCGACCTTATCTTGATTCTTTCGTTGTAGTGTTTATAGACGATATTCTTATTTATTCCCATACCGATGAAGAGCATGATCGACATCTTCATATAGCTCTTCAACTCCTTCAAGAACATCGTCTTTATGCTAAATTTACCAAGTGTGACTTTTAGAAGGATGAGGTCAAATTCCTTGGCCATGTGGTATCTGGTGGTGGTATATCCGTTGACCCCAATAAAGTTCAGTCCATATCCTCTTGGCAACGTCCGAAGAATGTTACTGAAATTCGAAGTTTTCTTGGTCTCGCTGGTTACTATAGACGTTTTGTTAAAGACTTCTCTAAGATTGCTGCACCGCTCACGAGGCCCCTTGGGACGCAATGGGTGCGTTGCCTTGGACAAAACCGTGAGGGCGGGTGTTCGATCCCATGCCAAAGCGGACAATATCACCACTGCGTACTCTGATACCAGGACGAGGCCCCTTGGGACCGTGTGTGATCGGTTGCCAGAATGAAACCTTGAGGAAAGGGCTGCTCGGGAGAACCAAGTGGAGCCGCCAAAGAGGACAATATCGCCGCTGCGTACTTTGATACCGGGACGAAGCCTTCTGGGAGGCTCACTGGCTTCGGATCCCATGAGAACTCCGAAGTTAAGCGTGCTTGGACCAGAGACATCCCAGGATGGGTGACCCCCTGGGAAGCTGGTCGTGAGTTCCCAGAAACAAAGCCGTGAGGGTAAATGTCCTGAAGCTGAGATCTGTCTAGGACGCTACTCAGAGCGGACAATATCGTACTGAGGTGGGACCGGGTCCTTACAGTTTCTCTCTAATGGGCGGAATCAACTATGGGGTAAAACGAACCAAATTTTGGGGCCTCAACATTTACTAGGGAAGGGTACATGCATCACAATTATTATTGTGAAAGGACATTCATCCAGTTAAAATTAATTGTGGGACCAGCGTCCAACACGCATTACTCACAATTGGATATGCGTAAACAGATTTGTGGATAGATGTAGACTAATATGTAGTGATATCTTGCAGCAGTGCACGTCAACGATCTTTATCTGCAAACATAAATTGAATTCAAACTTGAGTTGATTGGGGTTTTGTAGTAAAGAAAAACTAAGTGAAAAAAAAAAGTTGCATTCAAGTCGAACATAATACACAGATAGCTAGGCATATTTATTCTTTTAATTAATTGCTCAGAAAATTGGTTATGTTCTTCAACTGGTTGAAGTAAGTTCCTCAAAAACCATGAAGGAATTGAATTCTATCTAAAGTGAATATGTGATCATAACAAAGAACATAAGAAGCAAAAATGAGCATTCAGATTTGAGTGTAGAGTTACCAGACTAAGTTTGTAATATGATTATTACAAAAGAACATATGAGGCAAAACAGAATATACAGAGCAAATGTGAAGTTACCAGCTAGTATCTCAACAGGCCTCTTGAACAATTATAGCCGATTCTGCATTCAGTCACAGCCTTATGTTAGTTACATCCCCAATAACAATCGACTCATAATACAAAGAGAAGACATTAACTTTGTCAAGTCTATAGTGTATTTGGGAAGCTATTGAGCTATCAGTCGAGCACGGTGCAGATTGTGGTTGTTCAGAATCCAAAAACAAGCAAAAGAAATAATAGACCCAATCCAATACAGTTTTATCGGATGTTGTGACTCGTTTGGATTGTGTTGGATCAGATTTTCAAATCCAAAAACAAAACCGAATTGGACTGCTGTGTTTTCTCGTAGTTCAAAACAAATACAACCGAACAGAACCAAACCACTTATTATATTAACTCAAACAACTGTTGGATCTGAATGGATGAACCCTCTTATTTGATATACACCAACGGCATCGACATACACAGATATAACAACTCAATTTCTGAAATACAAAATACTATATCGTAATGCTAAATGTGCTGTCAACAGATACATACTAAGTTTTGAGAACTGAATCTAAAATCTGCATCCTAGATACACTAGCACCCTCTCAAACGGTGGTTATATTCTACAATGAGGGTTTTGTCCCTTTTGAATGTGTAATATCAGCTTCAAGGCAACAGTCTGCTTGAGAAGGGAAACTAGTGTTTCTTAAAAAGTAGTGGAAGTCAAACAACAAATTTACCTGTTTGATTAAAATGACTAGAGCAATAATTGTAAAATCAATTTAGTTTTTCTGAGGAGTTAGGAAAGAAGATGAGGTATTCAGTGAAATGCCCACATCGCCGAAGGAATTGGATTCCATTGGAAAAAAACAAAAAAGCAACAGAAATTTCACCAAATCTTGCATCTATGTTTCGAACTTTTTTGTCAGTTTTTAGCGTTTTGTGAGAAAAGTTTGAGAATAATGAAAGGAAAATTAAGGGTGGATGCAAAAATTATAGTTTAAATCCTTGAACATTTGGACTAGCCAATAAGCATACACCTTTCAATGTAGAGATCAGGGCTTCTCTTTAGCAAATTGCTGGCAGGAAAGAATTTTTATCTCCCTGCTTGTGAAAGCTTTTACAAATTAGATCATTATTTGAGCATTTGAAAGAGGGGCTAAGAATTTAAGAAAAACATAATCTGATGATCAATTTAATAGTGGGAGGGCTAAATAGCGGAATTTTCTCTACTCATTAGAGCTCATCTCCAATTATCCACTAAATTTTCGTGAAAAAAACCATCTATTAGCTCTCAAATTAAACCCTATTGAAGGAAATTGAACTGAAAAGATAACAGTCTCTTGAATTCAACTATGGGTAGGTGTAAAAAATCAATTTTAGCTCTAAATGGTGAAAATTAAAGAAGAAAATGGCCCATGTCTTCATATTCAGAGTTCATCAAGCCACAAAAAACCTATTATTCCCCTCTCTCCCAGATCAAAGGACCATATCAAAGAGGCCACACACAAACACAATCGATCAAAAATCTACATAACTCAAAAGCAAAATGAAATGTTTTAAACAAGCAAAGAAGGAAAACTGTACCAGGTTTGTTCCTCTGTTCCCTCCAAAAGAAAATAATACAGAAAATAAAAGTTACAGAGAATATGCTTTTTCTATTTCACATGCCCGGAGTTGCACATTGAGGAAAATTTTGTTTTATTTTGGTGATAAGTCTCCCTTTCGTAACAAGATGGAAGATTATAAATTCTCCTTCATCAAAAATGAAAATTTCATGGAAAAGGAAAAAAAACTACATCCCCGACTTATTTTCCAAGTTTTTCCACAAATAGATTGTTTTTCCTCTTAGTTCACATCTTATTATCAAACGGATAATGATGATAATAATAAAGGAGCGAGCTTCACCTTCAACTTACTCTAGCTCTTAATCCCAGTTGGTTTTGATTGTTGAAAAACAAAATTCAGGGAATTGTAAATTATTTTGGCACCTTCTTTTTCTATTCTACTGTATGCTCAGCTAACTACTCTTTTTGGAGAAAAAATTTAACGAAAGCAAAAGAAATTCAGGGATCTTCTGGAATTTTATTGTATTTCTCTTTCTGAAATGTAGGGTTTGCTCTAGTGCTTTTGTAAAATTTTGGGAGGAAAACTTGGCTTCTTCACTCACTTTCTTGTTCTTGACAAAAACTCTAAACCCGCTAAAACTAAGAATTTCTATTTTTGAACACAACTACCCGTAACTATTCAGACATCACGCGGTTTCTGCGCGTGGTTTTACGTCTTCATCTCAAAAAAATGCCGATTTAGAGTTTGGCCCCTATTGGACTAAGAACAACGTTAATATTATTTTTCATAAAAATTCTTTTAACTAAGAAAAATATATTGCTATTCTTTTGACTAAGAGCTTTTCCAACTGTCTTCTCCATTCTTATTTTGTGTAAAATTTACAAAACTTATAAAAAAAAAATTGTTTCCAACAATCTCTTAAAATTTAAATTTGTGTAAAATACATTCTATTTTACAATTCCATGTCATTTTTCTTTCTCTTCATTTTCTAAATAAAATTTAAAAATGTGAATGTAAAATATGAATTTTAATAAAAACTATATATTTGAAATATGCTCATCAATACCTACGAATCAAGATCCATTATAAATATAAAATTATTTATAAAAAAAATTAAAAAAAATAATAATAAATTGCTTAAATTGATAGTTATTAAGTGTTGAAATCTTATTATTTATTTTAATATTTACAAAAGACGTAATAAAAGTACCATTGGAGTATATTTTTTTTAGTATTCAAGTCTTCTTGTAAAAATGAATTGGCACATATGATTTACAAGTCATTTTTTACACTATAATTATAGAAAATTATAGAAAATTCGTCACAGGTCCAATATTTTTTAAACCGATCTACTAAAGGACAAGAAGTTTTGAGTTATTGTTTAAGATCCAATCTTTTGGAATTAGGACAATTTTATGTCTAAAAGACATTTTATTTTTTGATATTTTTAATCATAATGCTATTATTATTTTCATGTACTTTATCAATTTTACCCTTCTTATATATTAGTTATTATTTTCAATATATAAAGAGTCCAAATTCTAATTCAATTCCTCTTCTTCTAGATTCATCCACCTCAATTAAAACTCACCCTCCCCCCCACACCCTCGATTTCAAACAACTCCCTCCCCATAACCAATCAATCAAAACCTAGGGTTTTTAGTTATCATGTTTCCCCAAATCTAAACACACCAATCTTAATTCCCTCACCTCACTTCAATGCGATTTTTCCCTCCATGTCGACGGCGAGACCCTCTCATTTTCCTGTCGACGCCATCAACACCACTCCCTTTCTCACTAGCTACACATCTGAAACCAACTTCCCCGGCCAGAGCCTCAGAATCCGCCGAGCTCTAAGCCTTTGTGGTGCCACTCGTTTCCTCTGGCGAGCCAACAGCCGGAGGATGCTTCGGGAACCTTCGATGCGTGTGCGATACTTGGCTGTGGAGGAGATCGAGGAGCGGCAAAGAGATGAATTTTATAGCATTCAAGGTATAAAAAGATTGCATGTTTTTCACCTTTTCCTAGTTTTAATTTGTTTTCCTAAGAAAATTCATAATTTTAGTTTTTCATCTGTGTAAATATATTTTGATTTGTAATGTTTGATAAAATTTTCAACTTAGAGGAGAAATGCCTGTTTATATGCCTGATAAAATTTTCATCTATTTATATGCCTGATAAAATTTGTAATGTCTTCTATGTCTATTCTTTATTGTATAAAATGTCTGTTGTACTGTCTATATGCCTGTTCTTTGTTGTATAAAATGTCTGCTATGCTTGTTCTTCGTTTGTATACCTGCTGCTTTTTCATGTATTTAATTTTGAATTTTTGATGGATTAACTTGTTATTGTTTGAATATTTTTGGATGGGTTGACTTATCCTATGCATTTAATGTTTGTTGTGATTATAGATAATTTGAATTTTAAATTTAATTGATTGTTTTGACATTTATCTTCTAAATTTGAATTTGAATTTGAATTTTTATTATATTATAGATATTTTCCACTTTTAAATATTTGAATTTAAATTAGAATTAAATTCGGGTGAAGGGCACTGTTGAAATTTTTAAATTTAGTTTATATTTTTCTTATTTATTAATTACAATATTTATAATTGTCCTTCAAACTAAAATATGTCCTTATGCAAGAAGTTTGTCCTTCAAACAATTGACCTAAAAGACGCGTCCTTGAGTAGATAGAGAATTCTATTTTTGTCCTTTAAACTAAAAGCCCCAATTAAAAATGCTCTAACGATCACTTTTTAAATTAAAAATCAACTTAATTTTGAAGCATAAAAAATTTAATTATTCAAAATATACAATTATCTTAATCAAAAATTGATTAGTGTTTCCTTTCTCAAAGATTCATATGACTATGCAATGTCAAAATGTTACCAAACACATTAAAAGGGAATTGTCGTCCATTTATTTTATCACCAGTTGTTAATTATTTAAATTAGTTATATGTATGTTCAATAAGTTAAAATAGGGGTGTGCTATTAATTTCCGATCTTGAATAATCCTCACCCCTAAGATGTATCTATTCTAGAGGTGAAATTAATTCGGGTTTTCTAATAAATCATTGCATATTGCTGAGCGTAAACAACATTTTCTCCCTCCTTAAAAAATGTATCTTTATTATCATATATTCGAGCATGAGACATACTTACCACAATGCACATATGTACCAATGACACTGTAGTTGAGAAATGATTGACGGTGACCGGTTGAAAATCACTTTTGAGTTAAGCTTTTAAAATGGGTAATGATATTAGCATTACAAAAAGTAATCTAGCATTTCAAAATTATGATACTTTACACCAATTTTTTAGGATATTTTTTTTGTCATTAAAAATAATTATGAAGTGTTAATATTATTATTATCCTTTCAAAAAAAATTGAGTTAAGTAATGCTCGACTACTATATAATTTAAAAGTGTTTTTATCATCAGATCTTCTCCCTAGGTCAATATTTTATCCCTCCTTCAAAAATTTATTTTCTCCCATTAATTGGGGTGATGATAAAAACAGCTCTAAAATGTATCTTTATCGCCTTATATACTATTAATTAAATGTGGTATATATTCACCGCAATGCATATATGTACCAGCGATATTGTAGTTGAGAAATGTTACATGTAAATGATAATGACGGATTAAATTAAGCTTTTATAATGGATAATGATATTAACATTACAAAAAGTAGTTTAAGGCGTCTAACACTTCAAAATTATGATACTTTATACGGATTTTTCGAGACATTTTTTGGTTATTAAAAGCAATATTAAAGTGTTAAATATTTATTATAACGTGTTAATGTTAATATCTTTTAAAAAAAAATTGAGTTAAGTAATGCAAGGCTAGTATTTTTACGGTCAGATTAAGTCAATGGCGGTGAAAAAATGGGGCCCACGTGGCCTCATTTGTGGTAAACGGAAAACAATTGGGACCACATCCCCGGAAATTGGAAGTTTCCATTTAAAGGGGGCTTGGACAAGCGCATGTGGTTTACCCTTTGGGCGTTTTGCTATTTTGTTAAATTGTCTCCAAATATATTATCTGATCTCAGATAAATGGAAAATCAACCCATCTCCACTACATTAAAATTGTGGCACATTTGATTTTGTGTACAATAATAAAAATTTATTTAGAGTCCGTTCGGTAGCATTTTTAGAAACCCTTTTTTGTTTTTTAAGTTCAAAATGGATAAAAAATGCGTTCGGTGGGATATTGACAAAAACACGAAAAACGTTTTCGGAAAATGAATTCAAGTTTAAAGCGTAAAATTACAAAATGATGTTTTCCCCATTTTCAGTCTTGCGATCTTTGTTTTCAGTGTTTTCGTTCTCGGAAAATGTTTTCGCTATTTTCGTTCTTGGAAAATTCATTTTCTCATTTTCATTTTCTAAAATTATTCTCAGAAAATATTCTCCGAAAACATTACCGAACGGGCCCTTAATAATTCTTCACCAAAATAGTGTGTCATAGTGATAAGATTTTTTTATTTTTTTTCTTGGACAATAATTTATAGTATTGTAATTACTTTTAAGGTGTTGTTATTGACACTTAATAGAAATATTTTACAACTTTAAACACTTCCAGTTTTCAATATTTGTTGATTTTTTTAATATATTTGTAAAAAGTAGTCTAACACTTCAAAATTATAATACTTTACACAAATTTTTTGAGACAATTTTTTATCAATAAAATTAAAATATTATTATTATTATCCTTTAAAAAATTAAGTAATCCACTATTATATAATTTAAAAAAATGTTTTTATCATCATATTAATTATCACCCGTTTTCTCCCTAAGTCAAGGGCGATGAAAGAAAACATGGGGCCCAAGTGGCCTCATTTGTGGTAAATGGAAAAGAGTAGGGACAACCTCCTTCGAAAATGAAGTTTCCATTAATAGCAAGCTTGGAGAAACGCATGTCATAGTGATAAGATTTACATAAATGGAAAATCAGCCAATCTCCATGTGTATTGTTTAAAAATTCTTCACCAAAATAGCGTGTCATAGTGATAAGATTTACTTATTATTCTTTTCTTCGACAATAACTTCTAGTATTATAATTACTTTTAAAGTGTTGCTATTCACACTCGATAGAAATATTTTACAACTTTAAAATAATATTTAAGGACACATTCTACGATTTTTGTAATCTTTAGTGATACTTTTGTGATTTATTTAAAGTGTTAAGAGTACAAATAAATTTGTATACATATTTAAAATTACATTTATCTAATGCTAAAATGATGTTTTCCCCATTTTTAGTCTTGCGATCTTTGTTTTCACTGTTTTCGTTCTCGGAAAATGTTTTCGCTATTTTCGTTCTTGCAAAATTCATTTTCTCATTTTCATTTTCTGAAAGTATTCTCAAAAAATATTCTCCGAAAACATTACCGAACGGGCCCTTAATAATTCTTCACCAAAATAGTGTGTCATAGTGATAAGATTTTTTTATTTTTTTTCTTGGACAATAATTTATAGTATTGTAATTACTTTTAAGGTGTTGTTATTGACACTTAACACTATGTTGTTTTAATCTGACCATCACTTTCGAGACATTTTTTGGTTATTAAAAAACAATATTAAAGTGTTAAATATTTATTATAACGTGTTAATGTTTAATATCTTTTAAAAAAATTTGAGTTAAGTAATGCAAGGCTAGTATTTTTAGGGTGTTCTTAAATGCACCCACATGATATGTCTTCTCACCCCACCAAAAGTCAAACTTACGCCTAAAAAATAGCGTAAAAACCTATTCTACTCACCTCGATTTTTATATATTAAAAAAAAACGCCGTTAATTTATCTTCTCACCTCACCACTTAAATTTTAATTACCAAATAATATTTTTATCCTTTCACAGTTATACTAGAATTGTAACAACAGGAGTTTTATTTTTCTTCTTCTTCTTCTTCTTCTTCTTCTTCATTTGAGAATATCGTGTTAGTACTGATTCACTAGTTTAATAAAGAAATATTATCTTCAAATATTCGTAATGATTATAATGCGCAAAGATTGTATGAAACTAATGTTGTTTCTCATGGTCATATTTTTCTTGTATTTTGGGAGGGTTCGTATTATATTTGAGAGTAATGAATTATAATTGTATAAATGAATTATAAAATTTACAAAAAAAAATGAAATATGAATAATAATTATTTGAGAGTAATGAATAGTAATAGATTATATCAAATATCATATAATCGCTAATATTGTATTTATCATAATTATATTTTTTTTCATAAGTATTATAAATATAACTTATATGTAATTTTTAATCAAATTTATTAAGACGGATGTAAATTTTAGTTATTATGACTTATTTTAATGCAAAAATCAATATTATTTAATATTTTTATTTTTAGCGACGAAACTTTATCGTCCTTATATAATTTCAGTAAACTCACCCCACCACTGGGGTGAATTGCCAGTTTTTTCAAAAAATCGGTGGGTGAGAAGAAAGTATTCTCACACTGGGATAAGAAGACGGGTTTTGTGGGTGCGTTTAAAAACACCCTATTTTTATGGTCAGATTAAGTCAATGGCGGTGAAAAAATGGGGCCCACGTGGCCTCATTTGTGGTAAACGGAGAAGAATTGGGACCACATCCCCGGAAAATGGAAGTTTTCACTTTGAACGTTTTGTTGTTTGTTAAATTGTCTCCAAATGTATTATCTGATCCCAGATAAATGGAAAATCAACCCATCTCCACTACATTAAAATTGTGGCACATTTGATTTTGTGTACAATAATAAAAAGTTATTTAATAATTCTTTACTAAAATAGTGTGTCATAGTGATAAGATTTTTTTATTTTTTTTCTTGGACAATAACTTATAGTATTGTAATTACTTTTAAGGTGTTGTTATTGAAACTTAATAGAAATATTTTACAACTTTAGAACACTTTCAGTTTTCAATATTTGTTGATTTTTTTAATATATTTGTAAAAAGTAGTCTAACACTTCAAAATTATAATACTTTACAAAGATCTTTTGAGACAATTTTTTATCAATAAAATTAAAATATTTATTATAAACTATTAATATTATTATTATTATCCTTTGAAAAATTAAGTAATCCACTATTATATAATTTAAAAAAGTGTTTTTATCATCATATTAATTATGACCCGTTTTCTCCCAAAGTCAATGGCGGTGAAAGAAAAAGTGGGGCCCAATTGTTTAATCCCCACACAAATGGAAAATCAGCCCATCTCCATGTGTATTGTTTAAAAATTCTTCACCAAAATAGCGTGTCATAGTGATAAGATTTACTTATTATTCTTTTTTTCGACAATAACTTTTAGTATTATAATTATTTTTAAAGTGTTTCTATTCACACTTGATAGAAATATTTTACAACTTTAAAATAATATTTAAAGACTCTCTCTACGATTTTTATAACCTTTAGTGATACTTTTGTGATTTATTTCAAGTGTTAAGAGTACAAATAAATTTATATACCTATTTAAAATTACAGAATTACATTTATCTAATTCCAAAAAATAATTTTTATTCAAAAATTTAAATTGGACTAATGACTTCTACTATATGGAATATATGTTTTAACTTCAACTAAATAGCATGAAGAATACATGTTTTAGCCACTCAACTGATTTTTTTTATTTTATTTCAATAATTGATTATACGCAGGGCGGGTGTAACGTAGTTTTTGTGTGGGCAACTGCCTAACCAAATTTTAAGTTCACTCTTTACTTTTATTAAGACAAAAGTGCTTAAAAAAATGGCTCGTTAATTTTGTAAATATATATGTCAATTTATTTTTACAAAAAAAACCAACTTGAATATTAAAAGACTTTCGTAAAGTCTGTGTAAATTTTAATAATAACCAATAAGATTCTAACACTTGTTAACTATCAATTTAAGTAATTTATTATAATTTTTGTTATTTTTTTATATAAAAATTCTATAGGCAAAATGGATCTTGATTTGTAGGTATTGATGAGCATGTTTCAAATATATAGTTTTTATTAAGATCCGTATTTTACATTTGAAGTTATTATATTTTCAAATTTTATTTAAAAAAATGAAGAGAGAAAAAGGATGTGGCATCGTAAAATGGGAGTGTACTTTACACAACCATTTTACATAAACTTGTATTTTAAAAGACTCTTGGAGACAAAAAAAAAATTTACAAGTTCTATAAATTTTACACAAAACAAAAAAATAAAAGATGGTTGGACACGACGACATTCTATTCACTTTTTCTTTCAAATTTTTGCTTCCACTAGTATGCTACTTCTCTTTATTCTCACTTTTTAACTTTTTATATATCAAGAGTTATTCATCTCAATTGTATGAGCCCCATTTCAAATTTTCCTTAAAATCTGAACGTTTCTCCCATTGTAATTTTTTTGTTGCAATATCCCACCTAAAAGGATTTCTAACTCCGCCTTTGGTTATAACGTAATATTAATACCTATTTTCCAAATGTCTTTAATATGAGCTAGCATTTATCTTCTAGGTCCAAATTTCATTGTCCAAAATTTTAAGGTAGAAAAAACAAATGAGCTAGAGTGTCACATGGAGTGCAAGGGTAAAAATAATTTCTTTTTTTCAATTTTTTATTTTATTTTATAATTCTAGAGAGACTTATAATTAAAACTCAGAATAAAAAAATTAACTCAAATGATTTATAATATGTGCATTAATTACTTAGTGTAATGAACTTCACCTACCGACTCATGAAATAACTTCTTTATTTCTATTTTATCTTTATCTCCATGAACCTAGCCTTTCACTTTCTCAAGTCATAATATCCTTATCCCTTAATGCTGGCATTCTATTTTTTTCCATTTTGGTGATTAGAAATATATCTGCACTACCCTTCCCTCCTTCCATTTTTGCCATTAGCCAGCTCTCATCTCTCATCTCACATCTCATTTTGAGTGATGATAAGCACGTTGTTTTTGTATCTAAAGTATTATTGTAGTTTCAAGTTTCAATATCACATTTTTCGGTTTTACTGATCATATATAGCACCTCAAATTTAAATACATATTCGATGTACCATTGTTAAATTTTGATATTCGATTCGCCTAAAGGTTGTTGAGTTTGTTGCACAATATCGGCAATAGATTTTATCACTGTCTCAGTTGAACTATACCAAAATTTTTTATTATTCATTTGTTGAAGGATACCGAATTATGGCATACATTCGGTGGCGACTTGCCGGGAGGCATCCAAAATTGATACTTTGTAGCATTAACACCATGAGTTGGTATTTGATTTTTTTTATAGAAGTTTGTTTATTTATTTATTTATAGTACTTTGACTACAAAATCGGGATCCCTATAATACCACCCTCTCATTTTTCACTTCCTCAACTTAGCATCCATGAACCATCAAAATGACACAACTCATTTTATAAACCCATATTAAATTTTACATTTTTCTAAAATAAAACAATTATTTGAGTAAAACATTCTCAATATATTAGCAAAGTTTAGATATGCTATAGTTGAGTTTTACAATCTTTTATATGTATTTGGGCTATTGATAGGAAGCTATCTTCGTCGCTAAAAATAGCTTGATCAAAAACCCTTATGTACCTACAAAATATATTAGTAACGTAGATAGTAGTAGTAAGGGGTCAAATCCATGGGAGTTGTTTTATGAATCAATGAAAACAAAATTGAGAAAATAATAGATTTAGAATAAAACCCATTTTTTTTTATCTTTTAGAAATGCTTACTTTTCTTAAGAACAATTTTAATACTAACAAAATGTAATAAAAATAGAGAAAGTTGTTTTGGAGAAATAAAGTGTAGGGATTTCAAGAGTTAAGAATCCACCACCAAATTATTAATGGATCTAGAATAATATATTATTGCACATATATACCCAAAATAAATTCTATACTAGTTTGATTAAATGGAATCACCTATGGTATGTAGAGTGAACCCAAAAGCTAATCAAATAGTATTTGACAATTTATTTGTTTATAAGAGATTTTTCCTTTTAAGATCTATATTTTCTTCTTTTAGAAATAATAATAATACAAGGTTGTCACTCACTTACATTAACATTAAAGAACTAGAAGATAAATTTGGAAAATAAAATGAACTTAAGAAAATCCTATGGTATGTAGCTCATCTCTTAAGTCAAGTATAAAAACCAACATGGGATCACCTATGGTATGTAAAGTGATCCAAAGATCTTATTTAAGAAAAATCACAAATGAGTATATTTATGCAATATTATAAAATTCTAAATCACAAATAAAAATGAGGCTTCATCTCTTCCCTTGAAAGGGAGATTAGCCTTCCATAAAGATAGAAGAACAAAATAAATAATAAAATAGCTCCTTAAATATCTCCAAATATGTGAGTAAAATAATTTTTCTCAACACTCTACAATATTGTCTTCTTCAATAAAATGAAACAATAATGCAAGAAGAAGAAAAATATGTAGCACTTAAATATTTTCTCTCTCTAGAACAAACTCTCTTTCTCCAAGCTCTCCTCCTCTCTTTCAAAACTCACGATGGTCCTCCTTGGTCTTGGCCAACAATGAATGAATATATGTGAGAAAATGAGAGAGAATATTAATGATGAAAGTAGACAATGGTGTCAGGGGGTGTAAGAAAGTAGTAACCTTTGTCTAGAGAGTGGGGTGTGTAACAGAATAATGTGGTCATTGTCTATGTAGTGGAGTGTTGGGTTATGGGTTGAGTGATTAAAAATATGAGAGTGGGCACACACACTTTTGGGATATTTTTCTCTCTTTTTTTCTTTTGCTTCTGGAATGTTGTAATGAAATTTCGGATATGAAGATGGCCGAATTTGGAAAAGTGTTGAACTGTAAAGTTGTAGCTCTCGAAATTCTCTTGATTTTAGGCTCAAGAAACGCATAATTCGGAGTTTCGAGCAAAACGTTATGCTTTAAAAACTATCCAAGCAACTTTAGGTGTCCTGTCTCACATAATCAACAAAGTTAAGCATTTAATTATATCAATTGAGACAAGAACCTGTAAAACAACTAAATGTCAACATTATATAACATAATGCAATTTTTGACAGTTAAATTTCGGCATTTGGGGAATTAAAAATAACAGTTTTGGGTGCTTATCACACTACCCCCAAACAACATTTTGCTAGTCCGCAAGCAAAAAGAGAGATAATAGATAAGGAGCCAAAACGAACCACTTTCCTTGGTGATTCTCGGTTGCACTTAGCATGTGCAACAAAAAAAAAATCAAAAAAA